>BEWF01000152.1:0-153784 GCA_002583695.1 Pleurotus salmoneostramineus
AGGGCCTGCGCTACATTCTTACCGCGCCTTCCTCCGCGTTTCCCTCTACTACCCATGAAGCCGAAAATGTCCCACCTGTCCCTAAACGCCGTCGCAAGCCAACGAAGCCAACAAACTCGCAGTTAATGGGAGTCAAGCAAGTGACACCTCGCCTCATCGCTTACGTCGCTGTACTGGTCAGTTCACTCATCTATGGTCCGCAATTACATGTCATTTTACATCCTTAACTCAGGTTCACGTCGCGCTGACTGATGCTCAGACGTTCGAGCTGGAATACAATGGATTTAACTACCTCGAATTCTACAACATGATTGTTGATTACTTTGAGGAGCCGAAGGAGGGCACCCAGGAATATGTTGACACCCGCAAGATCCTTGCCTGGTATACAAAGTGAGTCTCTAAATGCACACATCACATATCGGCGGACACTCATAAGTCACCGCCTCACAGCAAGGTCTTCCCGCTATATTATAGGTCCGAGGGAAGCACTTCGGCTCGACCAGCATCTTATCACAAGAGGTTTGCTCAACAACGAGAGCAGCGCAGGAACAGAGGGAGCACCAGCGCTCCTCCTAATGCATGATTCAGTATCTGCTTGTATCCCCCGTAGTCATTCAATAAACAGTTTTGTTACCGCCTTTTCCAATTCCGGTTCTGGAATAATGAGTGATTCGCATCATCAACACGGCGCCCGGAGGTGTGATGGTATCGGAATATCACTATGCCCCATGCTGGTTACATCAATATAAGATGGACTAACTACGGCGAGAAATGATAGTGTCAATACCTTCCGACAGCGGTATGGCAGCCGGTACCATCATGACACAGGCCGACCAAGGTGTACCGTGAGGAGGATATGGGACCATGCCATCACATATAGCCATCTGCAGACCTGTTTGACACGGGGAGTTACCTGACGATAAGCTGGGGAGCGCTCCGATATGAAGCCCGAGGGCCAGATATGACGATATGGCAGACAGGGCAGACGTTATGGATCCGATGTTGGTTGCGCCACAAGACGTGTCCGACACCATCATATAAGCGCAGACCAGGCACACTTGAATTTACTGATGTATGAGACCGTGGAAGTAGCGGTGGCGATGAGCGCCTTTCTGGCGTCTAGCGCGCACGATCACATGACGTAATCGGCGATAATAGGCCAAGGCAAAAATTTACATACAAGCGTCGATTCTGCCCCATAAAAAAGTTCCTGGCTTCGAAGGCGACTTCGATTCTTCTTGACTCTGTACTCTCACCAGGCTGCTGCCTCCCTTGCCTGCTCGGCCATGAGCTTTGTACGGTTGAAGAGCTCGCTGCCAACGAGCGCGACCAGGCTCAAGACTTTCACGCGCTCATTCCATGTGAGCACATGCCATTCCAACATCAGGCCAACCAGACCTCTTCAAGCCGTGGCCGCGCCAGCAGTCGGCTCATACCAGCCAAAGGACGGCGAACATGTGTTAAACTCCCCATCTGAACTCGCTCGAAAAATATCTGCCAGAGTCCTCCCAAAAGTCCCTCGTCCAGATGTACAAAAGGTCGTCGTCGTCGGCAGTGGCGGTCTCAGCATCGGGCAAGCAGGGGAATTTGACTACTCCGGATCTCAAGCTCTCAAGGCGCTCAGCGAAGAAGGCGTACAAGCTGTACTCATTAACCCGAACATCGCTACATGGCAGACATCCCACCAGTTGGCTTCTGAAGTTTACTTTTTGCCCATCACCGCGGATTACGTCGCATACGTACTCGAGAAGGAACGTCCGGATGGCATTCTACTCACATTTGGTGGCCAAAGTGCCCTCAATGTCGGAATAGCGCTTGACAAGATGGGTGTGCTGGAACGACTGGGTGTTCAAGTTCTTGGCACACCTATCAAAACGCTGGAGGTATCTGAGGATCGGGACCTGTTCGTACAAGCTCTCAAAGGTCTGTTTATTGCTTCCTTACTCTTTTCTGATTTACTTAGTTTCTCGTTCTCCAGAAATCGACATTCCTGTTGCCCAGTCCACAGCTGTGTCTTCCGTCAATGATGCTCTGGCAGCGGCTGAGACCATTGGCTATCCTGTCATTCTTCGTTCCGCATTCACCCTCGGTGGTCTCGGCTCCGGTTTCGCAAATGATCCTGATGAATTGCGTGACTTATCCGCGAAAAGTCTCAGTCTAAGTCCTCAGGTTCTGATCGAACGCAGTATGAAAGGTTGGAAAGAATTGGAGTACGAAGTTGTTCGGGACGCCGCAGACGTACGCTACTTTCATCACGTCACCGTAACTTACTGACACGTCGTCGCCAGAATACGATCATCTGTTGTAACATGGAAAACTTCGATCCTCTAGGAACGCATACTGGTGACTCTATCGTCGTTGCGCCATCCCAAACTCTCCCGGACGATGAATACCACATGCTTCGAAGTGCTGCTCTCAAGGTTATCCGTCATTTGGGCGTCGTCGGCGAATGTAACATCCAATACGCCTTGAACCCCACGTCTCGTGAATATTGCGTTATCGAAGTCAATGCCCGGTGCGATTCTTCACTTTTTGAATATAAGGCTTCACCAACCTCCTCCCTAGTCTGAGTCGATCCAGTGCCCTTGCATCTAAAGCCACTGGATACCCACTTGCTTACACCGCAGCGAAGATTGCCCTCGGTCATACCTTGCCGGAATTGCCCAATGCAGTGACGAAAACGACGACGGCGTGCTTCGAACCATCCCTGGATTATATCGTGACGAAGATACCGAAGTGGGACCTCGCTAAATTCTCTTCCCAGGTCAACCGTGAGGTTGGCTCTGCTATGAAGAGTGTTGGAGAAGTCATGGCTATTGGTCGCACGTTTGAAGAAAGTTTGCAGAAGGCCATTCGTCAAGTCGACCCTCGATGGAAGGGCTTCGAGGCTTATGTGGAACCTGAGGACTTGGACAGGGCGTTGAGCAAGCCAACGGACATGAGGCTGTTCGCCATCGCTTACGCAATGTACAACAAGAGTTACACGGTCGACCAGGTTCACGACTTGACTATGATTGACAAGGTTGGTGTCCTGGTTCTTCCGTCACTTACAGAAGCTCACCGTTTTGATAGTGGTTCCTATACAAAATCGACAACATTGTTCAAACGCACCATGCTCTCAAAGCGGCTGGTGCCCTGGAGAACATTGAACATGATCTCATGCAACGCGCTAAACGTATGGGATTCGCAGACTCCCAGATTGCGGACCTCGTGAATTCCACCGAAGACGCCGTCCGAGCCGCTCGTAAAACGCTGAACATCGTTCCTTTCGTCAAACGTATCGATACCCTCGCCGCTGAATACCCTGCTCACACCAATTACCTCTACACCACTTACAACGCATCTGAACATGACGTCACCTTCGATGAACATGGTACCATGGTCCTCGGCTCCGGTGTATACCGTATTGGAAGCAGTGTCGAGTTTGATTGGTGCGCGGTCACGTCTGCCAGGAAACTCAGGGATATGGGCAAGCGCACGATCATGATCAACTATAACCCTGAAACTGTCTCGACCGACTTCGACGAGGCTGATAGGCTTTACTTCGAAGAGTTAGGCTTCGAGCGTGTTATGGATATCTATGAGCTTGAGCAATCGCAAGGTGTTATTGTCAGCATGGGAGGTAAGTGCTGCTGTTGGCGTTTCACACTATCTTACTCACAAAACCAGGCCAACTACCTCAGAACATTGCGCTCAGACTAAAGCACACGGGTGTGAAAGTCCTTGGTACTGATCCTGAAAAAATTGATACTGCCGAGGATCGGCACAAGTTCTCGAGCGTCTTGGATAGCATCGGCGTCGACCAACCTGAATGGACGGAAGTTTCAAGTCTTGAGGCTGCCAAGGAGTTTGCCAGCAGGGTTGGGTACGTCCCTTCTCATCTTATTGTAGATAGCAGGCTTAAAAGTCTATTTTTGCAGATATCCGGTCCTTATCCGACCGTCTTATGTCCTGTCTGGTGCCGCCATGAACGTCGTTCGGGAAGAAGCCGATCTCGAGCACAAGCTATCCGCCGCGGCTTCCGTCTCCCCCCTCCACCCCGTCGTGATCACCAAATTCATCGACAACGCCCAAGAAATTGATGTGGACGCTGTTGCATACCAAGGCAAACTCCTCATCCACGCTGTTTCGGAACACGTCGAGAATGCTGGTGTTCATTCTGGTGATGCCACCTTGGTCCTCCCGCCATTTTCGCTATCGGAGAGCGATATGCAACGGTTGAAGACTATTGCAGAGAAAGTTGCCGCTGCGTTCGAGATCTCGGGTCCCTTCAATATGCAAATCATCAAGAAACCTAGCGACGTTTCGGGTGAAGAGTCTCCATTGAAGGTTATTGAATGTAACCTCCGTGCCTCCCGATCTTTCCCCTTCGTATCGAAGGTACTTGGTCATAACTTCATTGATGTTGCTACTGCTGCCATCATGGGCGAGAACGTCCCCGAGCCTGTGGATTTGATGAGCGAACCTCGCGACTACGTCTCCATCAAGGTCTCTCAGTTCTCTTGGACTCGGTTGGGAGGTGCAGATCCCTTCTTGGGAGTCGGTAGGCGTATTTGACCCATTTCACGCTGGCTACCGTCTCTTACACCCTCACAGAAATGGCAAGCACTGGTGAAGTTGCAAGCTTTGGCAAGGACATCCACGAAGCATACTGGGCGTCTCTGCTCAGTACCACAGGTTTCAAAGTGCCCCGAGCTGGTTCAGGGGTCCTCATCGGTGGTGATACCACCCAACCTGAAATGCAATCGGTTGCCAAAACATTGATCGACCTCGGGTTCAAGCTTTACTGTTCCTCTCCGGCCGTCGAAGAATTCTTGAATGACCTGCCTTATGTATCCGCAAAACGAATCTTCTTCCCTACGAAGGATAAACGACTACTACGAGAAGTGTTCGATGAATATGACATCCAATGTGTCATCAACCTCGCCAGGACCCGAGGTGAAAGCTTTACTGACGAAGATTATGTTGCTAGACGGTTAGTCTCATCTCTTTGAATGATCTCAGCTCCGAAACTCAAACTCTGTATTCTTTAGAAATGCTGTCGACTTCGGCCTTCCTTTGTTGAACAATCCCCGAAACGCCCAACTCTGGGTCGACAGTCTCGCCAAAAAGATGCCTAAAGGAGGCCTCCGCCCTTACACCGAAGGCAGAATACCTTCTGAAGTTCGTTCATGGAGGGAGTTCGTTGGCCGTCGAGCCTGAGCAAGCACTCGCATCAAAATGTATATTACTCAATTATTCAATGCTGTCGTTAACTTTTTTTCTTGGTAATCTATTATGGACATCACAACAAATCTTCCTTCGTGCACAGTTGACCAAGATCTAGCACTTTCGGTTGACCTGACCTTGATGCGTCGAAGCCTATGCGTTCACGAGCGACGGAAAATCTGGTGGTCGTTGGTGCGTCTAGCTTGCCCTGTATCGCATCAGCAACCAAGCTCCCTATGATGGGCAGAAACTTCGAAGACGTTTGGGTGAGTCTTCACTCCCTTCATCATTTCCGTGGAGCTCTCACCTTGAATGCATGTCCGCTTCCTGCGGTGGCCAGCATGATACCTGGATCTCCAGGGACTTCGCCAATAATCCAATCACCATCAGGAGAATCGGTATACCTGGTAACTCATAGGAGTGAGAAGTGGAGTACAGACAAACAATTTTGGGGAACCCACCAGCACATTCGTGTCCCCAAGATGGGTTTCTCAGCAAGATCCGGGTAGACAGTTCGAAGGTGCGCCCGAAGTTCATTTAGCACTTCTTTGGGGATGCGTAGACCATCTTCTTGAGCGTTTGACACCGTACGAGGGGTAGATATGCAGACACCGTCGTCCGTTGGCAGCGCATGGATGTATCCAGCGGCGTGAATTGCTATCTTGACGATGTTATCCTTGTTAGGCTAGTTTCACTTCCTCAATTCTAGGAACTTCAATCTCAAACACAGGTCAAGGACCTACGGGGAACATATAGAAGCCGTTTCCATAATTCAAAACAACTGGGCACTCGCGGTATGTTTGCGCCTCATCTTGCGTCAGTTGTATCGTCGCAAGGCATTGACTAGGCGCGTTAGGGTACTTCTTTAGTCGCCTTAGATGCACTTCCACTCACCCTGTGGCTTTCAGCTTGTCCTGGAGCCTCAGTTGCGGAAACGCCGAAGCTGTCCATGCACCTGTTGCAATAACTACGAGCGCTGCATCATCGTATACGGACCCGTCTTGGCATTCTACCCCAGTTGCACGGCCTTCCTTCGAAGTCCGTCGAATTGTTCGAACTGCTTTCCCTGACAGGATCTTGCCATTCAATTGTCGTATCTTGTCGATTAAGATGGATACAGCCTGTCCAGCGTAGGCCCATCCACAATCGCGATTCAAGTATCCAGCGAATTGGTTGAAGTCCCCTGTCCGGACGCTAGGGGGGAAGATACCTTTGTTCCGTATCTCTTCACCGTTCTGAGCGACTTCCACCCTCGAGCCAATCGAAATGTCGTTGTGATATGATCGGGAAGCATACGCATCCTTATCCGTAGCGTTTCCCAAAACCAGCACTCCCGATCTAGAACAGGCCAGTGAATTTATGGCAAGTTGAAAGGCAATGGTGTATTGCGTAAATAGCGCGTCTTATTCGAGGGAACAACTCGGTGCTTACTCATGGTAGGAGTCACCCCATGCACTGGTATCCTTCCACATTCCGATGGCATCCTTTGCGAGTTTCGCGTAGAAAATATCGTCATACGAAGATCTTACGACTGAAACACACAGTAACAGGTCAGAAAAAATGACATATCTCCTCAGAGATGATGTCAAGGATAACCTTGTCGCCGAAAGAGAGTCCGAATTGACTAACCTTTGTTGAGGTCATTGCTAGCTGCGTCTTCTGCCGGGAGCGTTTCAGCCTTATCCAAGACAGTGATGTCCGTAAAGCCCCTTTGGAGTAGATGATAGGCTGTAGACAGACCAAAACATCCAGCGCCGATGATGAGGATCTTATCGTCCGGCTGGATCATGGATAACGGAGAGTGGCGTCAGCGGTAGAATAGAGGATGAGTCGAGAGGAAAGGATTCGATCAATGAGAGGTTGTGCCGATGAAACGGTGAATTACTCATGCTCGGGACCTTTGACCCCCGCCATATGGGTATGAGAGAAGTCAAAATTACTGAGAAGCCAAAGAAGAAAAGTTGATAGGAATCAGTCGGCTTTCTGTCAATGGTACCTGGTCGGTACGGATGCTATTCACAAGTGCCAGTATGTACGTGGTATGTATGTAGTGCAATAAGTGAGCTATATGACTAGGGTGTATGCTATGTAGATCATAAGGTTGCTAGTTCTAGGGGGTGTCGAATAAGTTAAGAGGGGGTGGTAGTCGAGGAAGCGATTTAGAACAAGTCTACAATGATAGGTTGCAGCTTGCCGTCGCGAATTGCCTGTCATCCACGTTAGCCATTTACTCGGGTCGAGTCGAGACAATGAAGCTTACCTCATGGATCAGAGAGATATTTTGCCCAGTAGTCACATCATCGACGCCAACGCCATTCTTGAAAGCTTCATAATTCTCCGAACCATGCATCTTGATACCAAGCGTCAAGCGAACGAATTCGTACACGGGGCGAGTTTTGTTGAGGAACCTGCTAGCAGGGGCAGGGCCACGACCCCCGGATAGGTATGCCTGGCGGAGATCGTCTAAGAGCTCGTAACCTCTTGAAGCGACGTGGGCCCGGAACGTCGGGATAGCGGCAAGTGCCTTCCCAGCCAAATCAGCATCTCCAAGAGCTTCACTAGTGAAGAAGTCGACGATAGCAGTGGTTGTGGAAGCAGCGACCTTCTTCATCCGTTCTTTGCCGTCCATGGTGCTTGTCGAGTCGACGGCGTCCCGCACTACGCGAGATAGCTCAGAAGTAATTTGAGTGGATTCTGATTCGCGGAGGCAATCGCCGAACGCAAGGCTGACTTCTTCCTTCAAGATAGCATCCAGGCCTTCGTACAACTCGTGTTGAAGCGCTCGAAGATCAAGGGCTTGACATATGGCGTAAAGATATGACGAAATGAGAAGCGAGAGGACTTCAAGAGAAGTGATAGTCGCGCGACCGGAGACCAAGGCCATCGAGCTAAAATTAACAATCGAGCGCGATCAGAACTCATTGTATCCGGCTATAACCCCGACTTAACTACTTACTTGATCGCTTGGTTGTGCATCTCAGCACTTTGTATGTGTGTGGATACAGGGTTGGCCAGGTAGCCAAGTTCCGCAACGTACGCGGCGGAAGCAATGTCGATACCTTTGGCGTGGTAATTGAGTGAAGGATCGGTGGCAGCTAATGACGGTGGGAGACCACGGTTCATCGTAGGGTTGATGAGCTCAGCGCATTGAGAAAACACCAACTTTCCCAAGTGGTGTAGGGAAAGCCGTGTCTTTTCCATTGCGTTGGTGACGGCCATAGCCTGGAAATTCCCCCCATTGTGGATGTGACCGGTCTCAGCATCGACCAAAGGGTTGTCGGTAGCTAAGAGTGAGATCAGTATAAGCGATATCGGGGGCGTTAAGCTGTACTTACTGGAGTTACACTCAAGGGTGATGGTCGCCAACGAAGCGATCAAGTCCTCAACCTGTGGACCAACAAACTGGGGTGAAGTACGAAGGGGGTAACGGTCTTGACGGAGTTGGCCTTTGTCTTCTTCGATGGTGACATCCTCCTCGTGAGTTACCGCGAACTTGCTACCGTCAAGGAGTTTGTAGATGACATCAGCTGTCTCAACTTGACCAGGATGCGGCCGGGCCACGGCGTGGATGAAGGGGTCGAAAGAAGCACGAGTCCCCGCCAAAGCCTCGGTCCCCATTGCGGTACAGACTTGGGCGAGAAGGGTCATATGGACGGCGTCGTTCAGGGCGAGAGCAGCAACCGACGCGCTAAACGCGGTACCATTTAGGATGCCAAGATGTTCTTTTGAAGCCAGAGGAAGAGGCGAAATGTTATGCGCCGCTAAGGCTTGAGTAGAAGGGACTATCTGCCTGGGTCCAAAAGCTGACGTTCGCTCGCCATCGAACACGCGAATATTGGGGTTGCCGTACAAGGCACCAGCGATGTAAGACAGCGGTTGCAGATCTGATTGAATGGAGAAGATGAGCAAAATGATGGATTGAATGAAGAACAAAGACTGTACCGCCGGATGCAGAGATGCTGCCACGCAACGGGACAACAGGAGTTACGTTGGCGCGCAGGAGATCATTCATCTTCTCGATGAGCTCCCAGCGGACGCCGGAGTGACCACGAATGAGGGAGTTCATACGGATCAGAATCGCGCCCCGCACCCAAGACTCGGGCATAGCGAGTCCAAATGGATCCTGAAGAGGTAGAGCTTCGGTAGGTTTTGACGAGGACGGAAGGACACCACTGTGCTGCATCTGCATGAGCGCATGACCCAGTAATATCGGCTGATCCGTTCGAGTATCGGCTAAGGCAGGGTTGACAATGAGCAAAGCGACGGCAAACGACATAGTTAGACATACCACTACCGCCGAATCCTGTCGTGACCCCGTAAATGCTCTTGCTTTGTTCAACCTTGTCGGTTATGACTTTGCGACTTTTCGCGACGCGATCCCTCACTACGGGAGACTCGTCGAGTTCAACGGCGGCATTATATCTCGCAGCAGCCGATACAGCGGATATGGAGAGACTATGACCGTCAAGAACGATCGAACGCCCATCCCTATCAGAGAATATGAGACAAGCGTGAAGAAGTGATCATAAGTACGCACTTGTAGCTCTGAAGTTCCTTTTGAGCTTCAATGAATTCGCCAACAAGATTTGTAGGCTTTGGCTTAGAAGTGGGAGATTCAGGCCTCACAGAGTCGACGATGGGTGAAGCTGTGACTTTGACGACATTGAAGTTGGGTAGCGGGATGGAGAGTGAGCGGCGTGGTTTTGAGATCGTGCGGGCATGTGTTTCTGAGTAGATTGTCATGGTAGGAGAGAGAGAAGCAGATGATGAGGAAATGAACGGAAAGCCATGACTTGGGACAGTATATATACGAGGGCGAGCTGAGACGGAATCTGAGATGCCAGGGACCCTGCGCTCCTCCAGATCCATTTACGTTGCCGATTGGTTCAATCTCCGCTTCCTCTGAGATTCGGCGTCAATTCTCCGCTACCTCCGTCCGGCCGGGGCCGTATATGGCAAGTGTTACATGTCTTGCTGTGCCCAACTCTGTCTTTTCTGAACTCGCGCTCACGGTCCATGTGCCTAAATCACTGCATCGCCCCGACTGTGACTCAATTTCCTCAGTCTATGACTGTTGGTGATACAGCTTCCTGACGCGGAAGATCAACTTTGGCGACAAAAACACGACACGAGGCTTCTAAGCTTTTCGCTTACTACACACTCTCTGGTCTCTCAGAAACGCCCTGAGAAAACATTCCGATAGCCTATTAGATATCGCTTGCGGACCTTCAACGGCACAACCTCTCGACGATGACACATCCTCAAATGGACATGTATCCAAGCCTCGATGCCAACATGGACATTCAAGTGGTGCGGCTACTGCACCAAACGCTGATAGTAATTTTGTTGTAGCCACCTCGTGGCCCCAGTATCCGTATCTACCGATCGTCGACGCACATAACGGAATGTTTCGTCTATGCCGTATCAGTGACACTGATGGCGTATAGAAAAATTTCTGCCAGCACTCGCTATCTCGGAGTGACACGGCCAGTTGAGCTCAAGACCCTGGACGTCGTTGCTTTGGGATGCACGATGGTATCGCCTTCCTATGCCGACCTGCGCAACCCTGACATGGTTCTTCAGCGCACTAGCATCTTGTTCTCGCCTCTACATGTTGCCATGTGGGCATCTTGGTTGGTCCACTAAGTATGACGAGGATGCTGTCCTCCCACTCGCTTTCTCCGATTACAGGGTCCCACCTTTCCGATGTCGACGGAGACAATACACCACGACAAGTGAGGCCAGAATCATCTTGGTACTCTATAGAGTACATACTCCGAAGGGACCTTGTGCTTGACCACACGCGTAGCCGTAATAGCCGATAAAGGTTACTTGAAATATTCACCACCTCATCAGTCATATCAGTGCTTCATCTTGACTGATGCTTTCTTCGACCTCCAACTCCCCCTCGACAAACTTTTATCCAATGTCCCCACTCTCAACCTTATTCAAGGAGCCCTTCCCGACAGGTTGGCAGATCCATTGTTCATGACATCGTGATGGATCATGAGAAGTTCAAACGGCATCCCGAAGTACCTCTTCTCTTTTCCACGATCTTGAGCCATCTTTAACCTGGCCGCATATGGGCCGCCCCACAGGCCGCCACCTACCCGCCCAATGTCAATCCTTCGCACCTAGTCACGACTCCGCTGACCAGAGTAAGATCTAGTGCACGGTAGCAAGCAATTTCCAACGGAGGCAAACGAAGAGGTGAAACCCGACTTCTCGGGCATGTTCCACCGTTTCTCCGTGCTACCACAACATAGGAACTTTGCAAACACAAACGTCCCGTCTTTCCTCCTCCTACAAGCGCCATGTGTCGGTCTTGCCACACCGATCGAGGAGAGCGATCGCATTGGATAGCGTTACGTCGTTGATAGAAATTTTTGTGCTGCTGCATCATCAATCGTCTCAGAGGGACGATGATTATAGATACCGAACCGCCTTTGCATCAATCGAAGCACGAAGTGCCTATCATTACCAACGGGTGGCAGAAGTACAAACGTTACAGAATTATTATTAGTATCCAAACTCGAATTCTTGAAGCGGGACCGGCGCCGGTATCTCGTAAATTTCGCCTTCGGCCTCGGTTGGTGTGGCCGGTATGAGGCCGAACTTTCCCACACACACACACATATGCACAGCGCTTGATCAAACTTCGCTCAATGTTCGTGAGCGACATCGACGCCTCAGTTCTGCTCAGCCCCTGCCACTTTTCTCAGTCCTGTCGTCTCCTCATCAATGGTATGTGGCTCAACTATCTCACCGCGTCATGTCTGACCTATTACATTCTCCAACACTCCTTTGTGGCACTTCTATGTCTCCGATCTTTTGATGAATCCGTAGGGCAAAGCCAAGAAGACACGCAAATTCGCAGCCGTGAAGCGACTTCTCAACCCGAATGACATACGGCTGTGAGCTTCATATTTGCTGCTATCGGTTGTGTTGCGTCTGATTCTGATGACTGGGTGGCTTGAACAGAAAGGAAAATCAGTTGAAGCAGAAGAAGAAGGAGGAGGAAGAGAAAGAGAAGGCGGTTCGTAGAATGTAAGTGCATCGTATCTATCGAAATGCCAGTCGCTGACTCTCATGCCGGATATCAAGACCGCAGGTTGCGTCTTCTCTCTTCCTTGCGCACAACACTGCTCTGGTCCCACCGTATCGTGTCTTAATTGATACAAATTTCATCAACTTCAGTCTCCAAAATAAATTGGAACTTATGAGCGGAATGATGGACTGTCTCTATGCAAAATGTGAGTGTGTTACTGTTACTTCCCGTGGGCCTCCTCGGATCCGACGCCACTGCATGCGCGCGCAACTCTGGGCCAAATGCTCTTCTCCACAGCCGTGGGTGGGTTGTGGATGTAGTTATACATTCCCCATCCAACAAACGCCCGCCCGCTGCTTCTCCTGTGACACGCTATCATTCAGATTATTGACCAATCAAATTTAGGTATCCCATGCGTGACAGACTGTGTTATGGCTGAACTGGAAAAATTGGGACATCGTTATCGCGTTGCTCTCAGGTGATTCTCGTTTTATGAAGCTGCTGTCGATCTCCATACTGTGTTGTGTGCTTGATGACTTACACTGACACTTCATGTCATTTAGAATCGCTCGCGATCCTCGCTTCGAACGACTAAAATGCACGCATACTGGAACGTATGCTGATGATTGTCTCGTGCAACGGGTGACGGCCCATAAATGCTACATTGTTGCTACCTGCGATCGGGAGCTTCGCCGTCGGATCAGACAGGTCCCGGGCATCCCTCTGATGTACATCGTACGGAGGAGATACGCTATAGAACGGTTACCAGACCAAGGTGCTCCAACATAACGTTACTGCCCACTTCTTGCTGTAGTCGACGCTTTGTGGGTGTATTTATGGAGGAGGGGCCGGTATGAAGTATTCCGGGTTTCGCCAAGCCTGACACGGACTTGCGAATTGTATTAGTGATCGTTCCACTGTATCCAACAGCCTGCATAGCTGATTGGACCGATATTGTCGAAAAATATATGGCTTCCTTTCAGGCGGCCTTTGCTCGGTGTCCAATAGATATTCAATCAAAGAAGTTCCTTCGCCGGTGTTCCTACGCTCAGGACGGGAAGCCTGAGGACACCTTCTATTCATGGTCTAACAGCATCCCATTCATAGCCCAGCTCCATCTGGTCCTGAAGACATCGAGGAGTCAGGACGAGTGATTTTGGTTCGGCGGTCGGGACGCGACTGATTGCTCGAAAAATTTGGGTGATTGCATCCGCGTTGTCCTGAAACTGCGGCGCAGAGTTCGCAGTTTGACGTACCTTACCAGTGCTTGACTGCTTCAGTGAACCATATGGCCAGTATGTTGGCCCCGGATACAAACTCTCACCATGGGCACTTTGGGCAGTTAGGAGGAATATAGGAGTAGTGTGTACAAAGTCGCACAAATAACGCGCATGGAATATTCACGCTCCGCGAAGCGAATGTCTGACTCGGACAGCGCGTGAGCTTAGCGTCGCGTCGCGTCTCCACATATCTTGGCAACCACCAACATTGAACACTACAGCGTCGCCTTCTGTTGGGTCATCGACATCTACAACCACCTGCTCATACAATATGTCTACCGAAGATATCTTCGACTTTACTTATAAATATGCTTGGTCCAAGGATTCCAGTATGACGTTGGAAGACTTTTTGAGCAAAGTGAGTTTCTCGGCGTTTCTCCCGTACAGTGTCTCCTTGCTCATAACCGTAACTAGTACCGGCCGTCGATGGTGCAAAATGATGGTACCAAGCCCGTATGATACCTTCTCGGCTGTGTGTGATGCTCCATTGTCTGATTCACCCAACAGTGGATATGGTTACATGGTCGCAACGAACCTACGCTCGCTGATGCAGACATTGCTTCGGCGACGGCGGAGGCGGGAGCTTACTGTGAGTCGTCTCTGCTGATATAACCGGCATCTGATGAACTAATTTTTGTCGCGTTGTATGCTCTATCCAGTGAAGGAGGTAACTGAACGCGTGGAGTCGATCAAAGTAAGAATCTTCCCCATTGATTTATATCACGTCTTAGCGGTTGACGCATTGCTACAGAATGATCCGGCAATACCAGTTCGTTCCAACAAGAAGACAGGCGCGAAGAGTAAAAAGGAGGTTCGCGAACAGGTACGTTCCTGGGCTCGTTTAGTTAATTGGAATCGGGTGTCGGTGATCTCAACACTTTGTTTACAGGTCCAGGCCGAAGCTGTTGCCCGGTTGAAAGAGATAGCTATCAAGCATAAACATGTTTGTGGTAAATGGTAAGGAGCACGTTTGCTTGATCGTACGAGGGGTAATTAAATTAACATCTTGGTGCAGGCTAATTTTCGCCGCAGCCGACAAGGTGGACATGATATGGAAAAATGTTGCTAGTTCGCCATCTTTTTCTTACCAGCTAGATGTGATCTGACCTGAGCTCAAAGCGTCCCTTGCCTCTGGACCCCTGGCAGAAACCACCGCTTTCCAAGCCAAGGTCGCCACGTCGCCGGGAGATGATAATCCCCACTACCAGCATGTCATTTGCATCTACCTACCAGATGTGTTTGACAAAGATGCTGTCACCAAGGTAAGCGTGATCTAGCGAACTGTTTGACCATGTGCACCTCATAGCTGGGATACATAGGTTATGCGTGTTCTCTTGCGCAACCATGGGTTGAATCTGTCAGGAGTGAAGGCAGATATATACACCCACCTAGGTTAGTCCTTTTGAACCGTCCTTCATAGCTCTACTAAACTGCAAATTGCCCCAAGGTATTGATAGCAAACACCCAAGTGGCATCCAGTCAACGGTATGCCAATTCCTTGACTCGTCATTTGCTTGAATTCTCATACACACGATGCTCAGATATGGAAGAACACCGCACTGATGAGCGATTCAGAGATCAAGGTGACAACTTTCATTGGCAATTTCGATTCCAGAACCATACTCACTTCCTCCTACAGGAACTCAAGGATGCCTTTTTCTCAGGAAAGTCTGAGAACCCCAAGGAATCTGAAGAAGGGAAAACCGATTCTAAGCAAACTCCTACACAACCTGTTGAGAAAAAGCCTGCACCGAAGGCGAAGACAGGTCCCAAGCTCAAGAAGAAGGCCCGGGCCGATGATCCGTTTGCATCTGATGATGACTCCGGTGAAACCGGGGACGCGAAGCCTACTGAGACTAAGAAAGCCCCTACGCCTACGGAGAAAAAGGCTGCACCGAAGACTGGGCCCAAGCTCAAGAAAAAGGTGGACGACACGTTTGCGTCTGACGACGAGGAAGAGGTCAAACCCGTTGAGAAGAAAAAAGGCAAGGCGACAAAGCGACCCAAGGCTGACTCGGACGAAGAACTCTCCGAGTCTGAAGAACGCAAGAAAAAGCCTCGAGGCCGAAGGTAAAGCGTATTCTCTGATTCTCTACGTACATCGAGGAGTAGGCAAAGGACTTGTACATACACGATCTAGGATCTGCATTGTGACTGAGATAAGATAAGATTGATTATGACGTGGAACGTGGAATAGCGTAACGACGACGTTGCAATCCAGGCTCGCCGCACCCGTGGCCTCTTTGAATTCTCATTCACTCACGTTCATGCACTCATAACTCGTCGCCGTCTTTTTCAATGACATCCATGTTGAAGCGACGTTGCCCTCGCAAGGCAGCATGGCTTGCGTTCAGCCTGCTTGTTCTCGCCACATTATCCACCTCGACGCAACACACGTCGGAGACCACCACCATTGAATCACCAGAGGTGGGGGATTTAAGGTCTTACGACCTTTTCCTTTCTCAAAACTTACTTCATGGTAGATTCCTTCGACGGCTCCCTCAGTTGAGGTCCCATTAGCCAAGGGCCAAGTCTCCGATGAACATAGCAATTCAACGCCACAGGTAAGTTCAGTGGTTTGTTATTGCGACCGGCTTGGTTTTACTGATTCTTTCCAGTCGCAAAGACAAGAAAACGACCATGCTGTGGAAGGTGCGCTTACCGAGTGCATACCCCGGTTGTTCGAGCGTTGCTGAATCTGCCGACAGCGACGCGAGCGTACAAGCAAGCTCTCGCAACGTTGACTATTCTCACTGCACAACCACCACTGCGTAGTCAAGAACCATCATTTACGTCAATATCTCCATCCACGAACCCCATCCTTTCTTACTTCCTTCCAAATCTACAAGGGCAAGGGCCGCTGGGGACTGCCTTCCGGATTTTGGTCAAACTACATCAGCAGTCTTGGCTCACCCGATTGACATCTGGTTTCGCCAAAGAGGGACTGGGAATAGGTTCGAAAAGAAAGGAAGATGAAATGCGTGGAAAAGCCATCAAGGTCGTTGACCTTCTCCAATTGTCGGCGGAATTGGGCAATAGTGACGCGCTGTATACGCTTGCTCAACTGTATATGGTGCGCATCTCTTTCACACGAAGCTTCCGTGTGTACTCACCTTTCCTCGAAGTTCCCTCCGAATACCTACTTCAACTCTGATCCCAAGCTAGCATATGAATCTTATTCGCTACACGCATCCACCACTGGAAATGCTTCCTCTCAAGCTATCCTTGCATTTTTTCACTCTTCAGGATACCATAATGTTGTTCCGGTCGATCAAGCTAAAGCCCAACTGTATTATACTTTCGCTGCGAGCGGTGGCCACAAAGGAGCGCAGATGGCTCTGGGTTACCGCTACTGGAGTGGAATCGGTGCCCTGGAAGACTGCACACGTGCTATGGAGTGGTACGAGCAAGCAGCTGAGCAAGGTTCGTGCCGTCAGGCTAGGTATATGATTGATTTCTTACGCGCTGCTTCTTAGCCATGGCCAAATTTCTTTCCGGTCCACCTGGAGGACGAACCTTACCTCATACGGCCACGCGTCTCTCCGATTTGGAGGGCGGTGTCTTCGGTCCTGGCGCCAGTGTCGCGTCAACGGGATTAAACGCCATTAGACCTGCTATCAAAGCTGGCGTCGCTCGTGCAGCTGGAGAAACATGGGAAGACGTGCTCGAATACTACTTGGTAAGATGGCCCTCAAGTTAGGTCAGCGACACGGTCTCACGTCCCTTTAGTTCAATGCCGATCGAGGCGAAACGGACTTTGCATACCGTTTAGGCAAGATATTCTACCAAGGTAGTATATATGGAGGTCAAGGGGGCATTGCCTCTGGTAGCGACGGTGTCGGGGCTATCCCACGAGACTTTGCTCGTGCTCGATACTACTTCCTACGGATCGCCAGACAAGTCTGGCCACGAGACCCACCCAACCCAGCTCACTACCAACCAGCACCAGTGAAGGAAGGTCCCCGAGAAGGTGTTGGTTATGCCGCTGCGAGCGCCGCTTACCTTGGGCGGATGTACCTTAGGGGTGAGGGTGTGAAGGCTGACGCGGGGATTGCCAAGATGTGGTTTGAACGAGGCGCAGAATATGCGGACAAGGAATGCCACAATGGGCTGGGAATTATATGGCGAGATGGCCTGGTCGGCAGGGTTGATAACAAGAAGGCTATGTTGAATTTCATGATCGCTGCTGGCAAAGATCTTGCGGAGGCTCAAATAAATGTCGGTAAACACCATCACCGTGAGTGTGGCCCATTCTAAATCAGCCTTTCCCAACACTAAACCGACTTGTAGAACGGAAGGACTACCAAGTGGCTTCAAAGTACTTTGAAGCTGCCATGCGCAATGGGTCGCCTTTCGAGGCCTACTACTATTTGGGTGAAATCCAAGCTGGTCAAGTACGTGCCAGGAACGCACCTCCAAATATCAAGTCGAGTTCTTGTGCCATGGCCGTTTCCTTCTACAAGCTCGTGGCTGAACGCGGTGTTTGGGAGGACGATCCATCTAGGGATGCGGAAATCGGATGGTTGAATGGTTCCGAGCAGTCGCAAGAGATCGCCATCTTGAAGTGGTGGATTGCTGCCGAACGAGGCTCGGAGACTGCTCAGAACAACCTCGCCTATGTCCTCGATCAAGGTATGATATTTACTTCTTCCGCTTTTTTGCGAAGTTGGCTGAGCAAGGCGATCATGTAGATCGCAGTCTTTTGCGCTTAACTCGTTTTTCACCGTTCACTCCCTCGAACGAGACGGCTAGACTTGCGTTGACACAGTGGATACGTTCCGCTGGTCAACGCAACATCGATGCGTTGGTCAAAGTTGGTGATTATTACTACCACGGACTTGGTATGGACGAAGATGCTACTTCACGCTTGGAAAAGGCCGCGAAGTACTATCAGTCCGCTGCAGATACTCAACTCAGTGCTCTCGCCATGTGGAATCTTGGATGGATGTATGAGAATGGTATCGGTGTTCCCCAGGTAATTCTGATCTATCCGTCGTTGGTAGCTTTATACTCATGGCGCCGCTGTTAGGACTTCCACCTGGCTAAGCGACACTACGACCTGGCTCTAGAAACCAATCCCGACGCGTACCTAGCCGTGTTTTTGTCTCTCACCAAGCTCTACGTCAGGAGTATATGGCACACCCTCTTGGGAGGCCAGGGTGGACTGAACATATGGAACCCACAAGAGGAAGAGGGTAAGCAATTGCTTCCCTGTCTGGCAAGCCAATCCTGATCTTGGTCAACATAGCTACTGCTGCTGCATCAAATAAACCCCAAGATAATCGTGAACTTCCAGATAGTGAAACACGAAGTTCGGCCCAATCACCGTCGGAAGTTAATCAGGACGAAAGGGAGCAAGAAGACGACGATGGTCCTTGGTACCTTGGAAAAGCAAGGGAAGAGCTTTTCCGTCGCCGCCGTCATGGGACAGGGCGACAAGGTGGTGATGACGATCCGATCCAAGTCGGTCAATTTCTCCTTCCGTCTTTTCCTTTGCTGACCAAAGTCTCAGTGGGCCCGTGAACGTCGCAATGCCGATCCCGACAGAGAAGGTGAATACGGAGCAGATGATTACTACGATGGTGCTTTGCGACGTGGTGAAGATGATGATGAGTTGGGTGAAACCATGCTCCTCGTTGTGCTTTGCCTCTCCGTCTCGATCCTGTTATATGTGCGGACTCGACTGATGGACCAAGTGCGACGCGATCAACATCCACAGCAGCAGCAACAAGGCCAACAGCCGGGGCAACCGCAAAATGGAAATGCTGCTGCTGCTGCACCACCCAACCCCGGTGCATTCCCACCTCCTGGAGACCCAGCTCGAGATGCGTGGTTGATACAACATTGATACGACTGTAAAATTCGGGTTGTTATTTGGCACCATAAAGTAGATCACATCAACCGTACCGCTTTCATGGACGGCCACGATGTCTATCTACCTATGTATATACATCGTGTCCCACCGAAGCAACACAAAGGCTATCTTGAGAACTCCATGTTTATTTGTGCGTGATATTCGGCTCGCTCGCGTGGCTCAATTTGAAGTGACAGACGCTCATAACTTGGACGTCGGTAGAAAGTGACGTCCGCATCTTTCTCTCCAACTTGCCCACCCAACAACACCTTTTGAGGCCACTTTTACGAGGATTTTAACTATTCTATTTCGTCGACACCATGGGCTTCGACTTTGAATCTCTCAGACCAAGCATCAGGCAAATACTTTCAGCTCCAGGGACGGATTTAGCCACTATCAGCGCAAAGCGCGTTCGACGTCAGCTGACGGATGTAAATCCTTCTCTGACTACAGAATGGATGAAAGAGAATAGGGACGAGGTTGACCATGTCATTGCTTCTGTGTATGAATCCGTGAGGGACGGTGTGTCGGATGTAAAGGAGGACGAGGAGAATGCGTCGGAGACGTCGAGGAAACGAGGACGGTCGGATGATGATGTCGAGGAGGAAGCTCAGGACGGTGACGAGGAGGTTAATGGCGACGCTACGCCACCACCGCCTACTAAGAAGGTAAAGAAAGGTAAACTCGAGCTGGACGACGAAAAGCTTGCTCGGCAGATAGCCAGCGAACTTAACGGAGGTGGGAGGAGGAGTAATACACGGAGTCGGGCGACGAATGGTTCGACACCGAAAAAGCCGCGGAAGAAGAAGAGTACGGCTACGGTGGACTCGGACGGAGGCTCTGACGGTGACGACGACGGCGAGAAGAAGTCGAAGCGGAAAGGAGGCGCAGCGAAGGGTGGGTTTGCGAAGGAGTATACTCTCAGGTTAGTTGTTTTTTCCCGTTCTTTTTCGCGTTTCGGTGTGGTATTCACGCGTTTCTGGTGTGGTGTTTAGTGAACCTTTAGCGAGCTTGCTACAGGTCGAGAAAATGTCGCGCCCACAGGTCGTTAAACGACTCTGGGAGCACATAAAAGCGAATGAATTACAGAATCCTTCGAATAGGAAGGAGATATTATGCGACGCTGGTATGAAGGCCGTATTCAAGTCGGACAAGATTGATATGTTTTCGATGAACAAAACTTTGGGAGCGTGCGTAGTTGTTTTCATTTCCCCAGTCTTTGAGCCTGGCTGACGTTTCCGTATTTCAATAGCCATCTCTACCGGGACGACGCATAACCCATACCCACACCTAGAGGTTCCTTACCCACCATTATTATCCTTCTCTTTCGTCTCTCCTGCTCATCTGTATTTCAAACACCATTGTTATTAGTGGAATCCGCTCATCGTTACTCACAAGAACATGTCCCTTTATCATTAATACTCAATTAACCGACACTCCCGGCCAACGCGATTCAATGTGAAACTGAGAAAGTGCATGAATTTCAATGTGGTTACATATGGTACATTGGTAATTGAATAATTAAAGAGAACCCAACTGCATGAACTTATCATAGCAAGGAAAGTGACACCGAGGCAACTTCTTATGGATTGCACCGTTGTGTAGGGCCCGGCACAAGCACGTACCCTCATAGGAATACGCGAGAAGCAGCTCAACACCCACAGGAACCCCAAGAACCAATTCAAATGAAAACAGGAAGTCATTGGCTCGGCGGACTTGTGTGTCAAGGGGATGTCCCCGTTGAGACCAAGGCGAGACGTCTCGTACGGGTAACGGCACGTCGTCAAGTGAGGAACGATGGAACCTGGGGTTTCGTCATCGCCGGCCATTAAATTGCGCAATAATTTCCTGGTCTAGATCGAGGTCCCACAGAGCGAAACGACCGCGCAACCATATAACGGCGAGGTTTCGCTGCGACCGAGGTGGTGTTGTGGGTGACGGGACAGGGTTTATTGAAGGTGGCGTAATTGGACTGAGCGTGCGTTCTGAGACAGAGGCGAACAAGATTTGACCTTTGCTGAGGTGAGGTTCGGCGTTCGTGGCATTGGCTCGACGGCGTTCTAACATAACAGTAACGTTTTGCCGTGAATTTGACAGGTCGTTAAATGAGATGGTGGACAAGCGCACATACCATAGAAAGCTTTGATCAAGCATGCTGATCCTATTATGCCGAGTATCAGACAAATGAGGGGGATTCCTTTGGCTGAATGTAGCGAGAAGGTTCCGAGGAGCTGGGACGCGACGAGTAGACCGGAAGCCAGAGCCAATGAAACGAGACCTAGCCATCGCAATGAAAAGGAAGCCCATAAATGGAGCGCCTCCGATTCCGAGTAGCGATTGTGCTCATGGTCGAATCGGACATCGATAGAGACTCTGGGGAAACGATTGAGCCACTTGGGGTGTCGTACGAGGAGGAGGGGTGCCAAAGCCCGTATGGCTCGCCGCGGTATACGCAATGAATCGTCGTCGAGAAGGGGAAAAGGGAAAAAGGAAGGTGAATTTGCGACCCAAGCGTCGCCTGGTTCGAGGGCGTTGATGTGCTCGAATGGCGCGACGAGGCTTATTGCAATGTTTAGAGGAAATGCCGTCTTGTTGACGACGGAGATTCTGGATGACGAAGGGCTCGACATGGCACGCGACGCGAAGGACGTAAGAAAATGGAGGAAGCTGGCAATAGAAAACGCGTCAATTAAGGTGGCTCAGTTACATACAGGACTGAGTACGTACTTGTGCCTGGGCTATATGAAGAGATTTGCAGTGTCCAAGTTCGACGTGGATGTCGATGTCGAGGAGATATATAAGCCTTGCTTGAGAGGCTGTGGCCGCTGGTTCCGCAACAGAATGAACTGTTTTGAGGAGACCGCGGGCGGCGTCAGGGTCGACGATGACAGTGAGCGGCGAGTGCGTCGGCGTCGTTGGGCGCAGCGACGAGAGGGTGTCCGAGAGGGGGAGGGAAGGAACGAGCGAGGCTGGTGTGCCTATGTTATATATACCGGGAAAGAAGAGGAAAAAGATTGAGAAAAATGACCCTCGAAATGATCGTCTTCTAGCAACAAAGTCCGATGCAAGCACCAGGGTCGTCCACTCTATCGATATTAACGATCTGTCACCTTCCTTCGACCCAAGCCTTCGAGAACGTCCATAACGTTGACGCTGCTCACAACGACGACGACGGCATCACTCGTCCCACGCAATTTTCAGAGACAAGCAAGGCAACCGTTATCGGCGAACTCCCCACATCCCACGATCCATTACGAGACTGGGATACGCCCGCGTTCGGTGCCTACATGCGTCAGCATCATGCGGTCTATTTTTTGTGGGTGCGAATGTCAGAAGCACTAATCTTTCTTTGGAAATCCTAGCCCACACACGCACGGGTATGTACAAGATACAAGTTACACTACATCAGGATACAATTCTCCGCAGAAATACACCCCGGGGAAAGCATTCCTAGACACCTGGACCTCCAGAAGCAGATGCCTGGGGTATACGAGGCATAGCAATTCCCCGCTGTCGGATTGTCCGTTTACCACAAGACCCTTTCAACTCATGCCTCTTCCGCGCATCAGCTCGAGACAAGTTCTCGCCGCATTTGGAGCATCGAGCACGCTCGTCTAGCTGTGCGAGGCTCGTAACATGTGCAGCGGCGTTCTTAACGTGACGTTTGACATCCCCTCTGCGTGAAAAGGTGCTGCCGCACCACGGTTCCGGGCATACGAATCGCCCTTTTGGACGCGTAGCAGCACCACCCGTCGAGATCTTAGGCTTTTTGGGAGGAGCAGGAGGTTTCGATGTGGATGTAGATGCGCTGCCACTGGCGCTAGATGCCACGCTGCGACTAGGTGAGATCCTAGCCCGCTTCTTAGGCGGCTGAGGATCGACGGACATTGAGTCGCCGGTAGGCTCATCTTCAACAAATCGACGGCGAGGGGAAGTGCGCCTAGTAACAGGCGGGGAAGGTGTTGGTGATGGTGTTGGAGCTGGTGGCGGTACTGATACGATTTCAGGTACATTATCCTCGCTCGTAGACGCGTCTGTGGGTGTGCTAGCTCGGCTTCTAAGCTGATGGCAGTGTGGCGCATCAACCGCTTCCTCCACATCTGCATCATCTGTCAGGTCGGCGGAGGAGGGGGAGGTATCGGGACTGGGAACGGTTTCGATCACCATCATACTCGATCGACAAGGCCTCAAACCAGCCCTAGCCTTTGCTTTCGGAGCCGAGGGTTGGCGTGGAGGAGGTTGTGGTTGGTGTTGTGTAATTGTTTCTGCTCCTTCGTGTGGCGTAGGTTGGGCTTGAGAAGCACTGTCGACTGCGTCCCTATGATCATATGTTCCCTCTGTTACGTCAAGGCCACTAATTCCACCTACTTCCAAGCGCCGAACATGAGTTAGAGACAGTACGAACGGGGCATAAAGCAAGTGAGGCATTGACATTACCTTGCTCGATTGGGAGACTGCTGTCGTTTCGTAGTAGAGGAGTTTGGTCGGAGGGCGAAGGCACAGTGTCGAAGATGTGCATCTTGAGGTTGATCTCATCGAGGACTGTGTCGATGACGGGATCTGGGTCTTGTTTCGGGAGGGGATGCCAGTGCTCGCACCAAGGAGAAGAATCGGGTGTTGAAGATGAGGAGTCCGTCAATGGAGAAGGATAGTCCTTTGGTGAAGGAAAATCGCGAAAACAATCTTCCTGGATACATCACCGTCGTAAGTACCACGTTCATTTCATCACTGACATTGTAATTTGTAGAATGGACGCACAATCGTTCTGCCCAGTAAGACGTTGAGAGGAGGGTACGACGTATTCAGAACGACGAGATCCCCGCTGTAGGCGAACTCATCCTTTGGCTTCCACACCGTTTCCATACGGTCATCATCGAATAAACCGTTATTGATTGGAAAAGTCCTCAAGCTGGGATCATCATCATCGAATAAGGATGTAGAAGGACTACATATGAAAAAGTTTGATTGAGCCCCGGTAAGCATACTAGACAGCAGGAGATAGGAATCGGAAACGCACTCTAATGACGCAGCCTTGATATCGAAAACGTCTTCGAGGACCAAAGACGGTGAAGAGCTGCCTAGGTAACTGGATTTGCTGTCCTCCAGGATCATGATGTCCTACACGAAAGGGAGAGGGAGAGACCCAAGTGGACACAGGAAAAGGGAGGAAGGTAGTGATTGGCATGTTTCCTTCCTTTGTGAGGACTTGTATGACTTTGTGGGCGCAGAAAAGATGCTAGTATCAGCCTAGAAATGATCTGGGACAGGTCGTTCCTGCACGAGGCATGGCTAATGTTCCGCGCTCAGCGTTGCAAACAATCCCGGAACGGCAACAATCCACAAATCCATGATGTTCGCGGAGGAATAAAAGTGGCATTGCAAGCGCCCAGCCACGGAATTACACCAAAGACATCCGATGGAACAGGGGTGCTGTGCTTGCCCCTAAGCAAAATGCGGCACGTGCCAGTTGGTCAAGATCGATATGGGCTTGGAGCTGCAGTGTTTACGAGAACAGCCTCCGACATCCATCTTTTTTGCTCTTCGACTTTCGATTGAATTGGGGGTCGAAACCTGTGGATGTCTCAGCAATCAACTGCGCCAAAGCCTTCGCTACAGGGGGTCAGAATCAAAGCAAGAAAGGGCGCTGTCAAGGCCCAAGCAAAGCACGAACCATCAGGTAGCTAACCATCTACACCAATGCGATTTTCTCGTTTCGTTGACATGGAATACGCGTTGGAATAGTATTCAGAGATCAACTCTTCAAGTACTTTGAAACCGTCCCGGAAGGCGATTTTGAAGCATATACAAATAAATTAGTACAAGCAGGATCAACGCTCGAGCTTCTCAAGTATGCCGATGTGCTTTTCGAGATCATCCTCCTTGGAGGGTTGCTGCAGCCTGGAGGGACGTATGTTGAAGATGGCGCCCCCATGTCACCGTTCACCATCCTCAACGCCAAAGAGGCTTCGGTGGAAGACTTGAAACCTTACGTCGATGTGTTGAATAAACTCATTCGGAGGTGCGTGTGGTTTCCTAGAGTTCACGCTGGATGACGCTCGATGATGATGTTTTCGCTGTGTAGGTACAAATATCTTCAGAAACCTTTGGAGGATTCTTCCCTCCCGACACTCTTGCAGTATGCGCATCGATGGACACCAGCTCAGAAGGACAAGGTTGCCATTACGGTTGGATTACTCATTTCGCAAGGCCTTGCTAGTGCCACGTGCTTGCAGAGTTTGACCAAAGAGCATCTCATCAAGAATGGTGCGTTCATTCCATTGTACTCCGTGTGTGCATCATCCGATAAGAATATGGATAGACGTATCCATATCGACTATCACCACGATTTTCCGTGCATACCTCCGCGAACAATCTATGGAGCATCTCGCCGGGTCGCTCAAGAAGGGAAACATCAAGGACCTCCTACTCTTCTTCCCTGCGAACAAACGCGAAGGCAAACATCTCGAAGAGCACTTCAAAGCTGAAGGCCTTCCCCAAGTCGCCGAATGGTGGGCAAAGAAACAGTATGCTGTCGTCAAGGATAGCTTGATGAAAGATCTTCAAGAGAGATGCGAACATGAAGAGTCCAGCGAAAGTGTAAGCACGAATTCCGCGACTTCAATGTGTGTTCTCGTTCTCATTTTGTGTCGACTCCCAGATCATCGCTGCTGTCAAAGCTAAACAGGCAGAGTCTCCGTTACCAGATACCGAGCTTATTCAGTGCTTATGGCAAGGGCTTATGGCTTCTGTTGATTGGAGTGCACGACCCGATCAGATCGAAGGTCTTGCCTTGCGCGAAGTTACCGTACGTGCCTGTCGTTATTCTCTTCCATTCACCGTCCCAACCATGTTCTCCCATAGAAATACGCTCCGATTCTCGAGCCATTCTGCAATGGCCCTAAGACCGAGGTTGCGTTGATCAACATCGTGCAGGTGTATTGCTATGAGGACACGCGTATCATCAAGGCGTTCCCTCAGATCCTCAAGGTCTTGTATAACAAGGACTGTGTGTCCGATCAGGCTATTATCTATTGGCACCAGAAGGGGTCCAAGCCGCAGGGTCGGCAACACTTCCTGAAGAGTACTGAGGCTCTTGTTAAGGTGAGTTCGGTGTCGTTCGTGACAGTGTCTCTGTCTCTGATTGCTGATTGGTCTGTTTATGTCCAGTTCCTCCAAGAACAAGATGATAGCGACGAAGAGGATGAGTAGTGGTCTTTGGATTTACGCGCTGCGTCAGCCGCCTGCCTTACTAGAGATCTACGTACTCTCTGTTTCGTAGTATATCTTTAGATAGATACTCAGCAATTGACCGACCTTTTTGAATCGGATGGAGTCTGACAATGAGTGCCCCAAGCACGAGTCACGGTGCGTCACGTCATGTCACGTCACTATTGTGGCCCTTTTGGGATCCGAGTCGTCATAGGATCTGCGGATAATAGGGTCACAGCCCCCTCGCCCCTCTTGATCCTAAACCATCACCATAACCGCAATTCTCGCCACACTCGCCCAATCCACAGCTTTCACGCATCATGCTGCCGACCTCTACGTTTAGCGACTCGCCAAATGCTCGGTCGAAATCAATAACTCACGCAGAAGGCATAGATACCTTTGGGGTGCGTTGGTCGTGAACTACTACACTGGTATATTGAGGCTGACTTTGTGGTGATCGACTGGTGTTTAGGTACTAAATTGCCATCCTTCGCAGAACGCTTCATTTGGCATAGGCATTGCAGAGGATAAGGGAACCCGCCGAACGATGGAGGATGCACATTCGTTCGTGGTCGACTTTGACTCGATTCGAGGACAAGGATTCTTCGCTGTGTTCGACGGTCATGCAGGCAAACACGCTGCGGAGTGGTGTGGTAGTCACTTTCACGAGGTGCGTGTTGAGTTCACTTGTCGTCATACTCCATGCTCACGTCTCTATAAACTTTCGCTTGCACTCATCTGACTTTTGGAACTTTAGTATTTGCTGCAAGCAATACATGAATCAACCACCACCCCGATTCCCGACATCCTCAACACGACATTCCACAAGGTCGATGAACGCCTCTCAGATATGTGCGAAGAGTCTGAAGGGAAGATACATTCTGGATGTACCGCAGTCACGGCCTTCCTCCGAATCGAGGACGCTGATGGTAACCAGCCCTTCAAAAATACCGCCTCACCTTCCACGATCCTCTCTGGCGATTCCCAAACTCCAGTCTCAGGTCGCAGCGTGATACGTGACTCACCAACTGAGTCACTATCTTTGGCAAATAGCGCAATGCTAACCGCGGACGATGACGCGCATGAGAGTAGTGGAGCTGAAGGTGTCGACGCGGCCGATCATAAGAAAAGCAAGAAGGATAAGAAGTCGTTGAGTGGGAGTCGGATACGGAAGGCGTTGAGAAGCTTGGGAGGCGGGTCAATATCGAGTGCTATCTCCTCCCGATCGACGTCTCCTACATCCCATATCGCTGTTAACGGAGGCTCGCCCACTGGCTCGCGGTTCTCGGAATCTAAAGAAGAAAAGGCTACTGCTTCAAGAATAAATGAGGCTGCGACGCAGTCTGTTGTTCCGCCTGCGTCTTCTCGTCGTGTTTTGTACACCGCCAACGTTGGAGATGCGAGAGGTGTCATCTGTAGGGGAGGAAAGGCGGCTCGGTTAACTTACGATCACAAGGGTTCGGACAAGCAGGAAGCCAAGCGCATTACCGATGCTGGAGGCTTCGTCATGAGCGGTCGTGTCAATGGCGTTCTTGCCGTTACCAGGAGTTTGGGCGATACGGCCATGAAGGACTTCGTGGTTGGCTCGCCTTACACGACAGAGACAGAACTCTGCGATGAGGATGAATTCCTGATTCTCGCTTGTGACGGGGTGAGTCGGCTTCCTCGACATCTATCCTCTATAACTGACCGTTATTTATATTAGCTATGGGACGTCACGTCAGACCAAGCTGCCGTCGACCTCATCCGGGATATCGACGACGCTCAAGCTGCCAGCTCCAAGTTACTGAAACATGCTTTGTCTCAACACACAACCGATAATGTCACCGTTCTTGTTATTCGGTTTAAGAGTATATCCCCACGAACTGCTTGATCATGACTGCACCTTGTATCCGTATCCCTTCCAGGTAAGTTAGCCGTCTTCGCACCTCTTCGTACGCTGACCAAAACCCCTTCTCAGTTTCCTGGGTCTATTGAATATTTACTGTTGTCTGCATTCTCGCCGATCATTGTAGATTACCTTCTAACACTGGGTTAGAGCACGGTTGGACTTGTATGTGTACTGTAATCGGGTTTGTTCCATTTTGTAGTCAAGTAAAAGTACAAGTCATAATCAAGTACTACTATACACGGTGTCATCGACTTCCGAATATTTCCCTTGTATGAGAGCATATCGAACCGTCGCAATTACGGTCGGTAGATTTATTGTGTTTCGTCGACAAGTCGATGCTTGAACATCGTCGTCTCCTGATCGATCCAGAGCAATTCGCCCTTCGTAACATTGCAAAGGATATTGTAGGGTGGCTCCACGTGCAAGACAGTCATTGACTCCTTCTTGAACCCGAACTCCCAATCCTTCCCAGTAGTGTCACATTGCAAAGTCAGAACAATGTAGTGTGGGTTATGGGGTTGTAGAGAGATAAGGAAAATTATCCCATGCCGTTCGATGACAGTGTTCGCACTCAACAGGTAGGAAGGATTTCGAAGAGGGAAACAATGTAGCTCTTTCAGCCCAAGACGCCCATCGTGCTGAAAGTCCATTCGATAAACCACGAGCCTATAGGTGGGCGAGTAGGGGTCCGATGAGGAATCATCATGAACGGTCTCTGTAGTCAATAACAGGCTTGATTCGCATTTGTTCAGATATTGCATGGTCAGGCAGTATCGACAACGAACGTCAAGTTGCCCACGATGGGTAATGTTTAGTACGTTCGGCGGAGGCAATGCGGAGCTCCTAGGAAACATGAAGACTTCGAAGATGGTCCTCCTACCCAGGGGCCACCAAAGGATAGCATATTGGGGAGCTAAGATCACTCGCGCATTGGAACGCTAGGGGATGGGCCCAGTTATGAGGCACAAGCGGAAGACATGGCCTTATCAACGTACTTGGGTTTCGGATTTGAGTTCACACATCTGGTTTAATGCGGGAGAGAAAAGGCGGTACCGTTCTGCCACCATGAGTGGGAGGTATTCACCGAGATTTTCCGCGGGTAGTAGTGAAGCATTCTCTAATTGAGTGAAGAAGTGAAGCAAGGGCCCAACCGCGTTGAACGAAGGTAAGGCGAGCCGATATACATGTCTAGAGTATGTGGTTAATGGTGTTTGATACGACGAGGGCATGTGATGGCCTACATGCAATTTGAAAATTGGATCGGTAAGTACATCCATCCATCAGAGGCTGGATTATTCAGTGATGAAGAGCAGATAAAAATTGGGATTCTAGGACCCATCAGCAACGGGCATTCACATACGATCGTTGGAACAGCCTCTGAGATATCGTAGCAGTGAATGATGGATGACCGCGCAAAAGCTAGGACGAGGTAGCGTCCTAAAACCAGGTAAGAGGCATGGATGCTATTGTGGGAAGAGTTAACGATATCGTCAACGAATCTAAAGCTGGGCGGTCGACGAGGTTGCGAGTTTCCGCTCTGATTGAGATACTGAATAAGCAAGTGGGCCTCAGAGATAGTCTTTCGAGCATCTTGGAATTCGATGGTCTGTTTCGGGGGAAGTGGTAAAGGCTCGTTATCGTAAACATTGAACCACAGCCTGAAGTCGCCTGCAATGCGCTTCAAGTTATGACATGTCTACAGCTTAGCATTAGCTACGATGGTGATGATAAGCAGCGAGCTGGTTGACCTGTAGCACAGCAACAATATCTCTTGGCTGAAGAAGCGAAAAGATACGCAGAAGTAGCTCATCTGGAAGCAATGCTAGGCGATCGACGGCGCAGGTCATGGTTTGCGGAAGCAATTCTGCAATTGGCGCGGAGGGTCATACAAATGCATCATGGTCCAGTGTGCGGGAGAGAAAAATGACAGCTCTGTGGATGTGCACAGTAATGGATCGAGCTCGTACCATAATGTAGTCAAGTAAAAGTACAAGTCATAATCAAGAACTACTGTACACGTCCAGTCACAGATAAAGTTATTTAAACAGGGTATGAGTCAATGGTCCGATTTTTTTTCACTGAATTCGCATTCGCATGACTTGTGTGTGTAGCCTTTGGCCAAGCCCTACATCTACATCACCAGGCTTCTGGCATGGGAGCGAAATCGCCCGCCCACCCACTCGTGCCGATCTGCAGGAAAATCCCGTCCGAGCCGTTCACCGGAAGACCCAAGTCCGTCAAACTCTGTCCAAAGAAGACCAAGATCAGTTCTAACGAGGTCTTCGCATCCGAGTCCACATACTTGTTCTTGGAGCCACAAGGGAATGGTACTCGGATTGAAAATACTACGATCGCCACGGTCATCTGGCCATAGCATGCCTAATTCTTCGACGGAGAACGGGGCGGGGACCAGCATTCCATCGGCGAATGGGGGAGGTGCCATCGCTGAAGCACCTGTGACCATCCCAACTTTGCGGCGGAGGTTGGCCAACATTATTCGTAAAGTTAGAGCGTATCTTAGTGAAGATGTCAAGGTCAGAAGAGCGTGAAGGTCAAATGGCAGGATATGATCACCTTTCTGCTGCAACCTCCGAAAGGAGCTGCGCCAACTCCTCGACTTGCGCAGTGATGGCACCAAGATCCAGTTCGGTTGGGAACAGGTTCGCCATCTTGAGGAGGAATAACCCAGAGAAAGCAGCCGTGACAAGACTGTCATGTACTGCATATCGTAGGGCCGCTCTGTGGAAAGTGAGTAGCTAAAGGGAGGCGAAGGTAAGAATAACGTACCTGTATGCATTCGACGTCAGGAACATGGAAATGACGGATGCAGCGGCGTCTTTGGCTTGGAACGCCAGCTCGCGTTGTTCAAATGGCATCTTATCCCAAGCAACACCTCGAAGCGCAACACAAACCAACCACAACTTGGCATAGTGAAGCTCTCCGACAAGGATTTTGCGAAGTAAAGAGTCCTCGTCCATTGATTGACCTTGCCAGGGGTGAGGGCCATAACGGTACAACATAGACAAAACTCACGATGGAGGTCGTCGCAATCAGCCCACCATTTATCCAACGCGACGTTTGCACGCCTGATGAACGACAACGTATTATGGTTAACTTGTCCATTCAACGGTGCAAGCGTTTCATAAATTTGCGCTATACAGTATCAGACCAATCAATCAATTATCATGCAAGCGTGAGTGCGCGTGAGACCAAAACGCACTTTTCTGAGCAATAAGCTCCACCTGGGATATCAAACGGACATCGGTGGGACTAGCCATCGGGTGCTTTAACAGCAAGCGGCAATGCCTTATCGAATTCTCGTCCCGTAGGACGATAGGCCGGCCCGTCCCCAGACTCATTTGATGGTCAAACCAGTAGAGACAGAGCCAGATACGTGCGGACACAACTGCGTGCGTCCCGTAACGGGCCATTTAGTTGATATACAAGGGGCAGATAGTTGTTGGGAGTGCACCCACCAAGGTCTCTTTCCTCTTCCTCCGTCCTCGGTTTCGCGTTGCCGTTTTCATCTGCTAGCTTTTCCAAGGCACGGTGTAAGCCGAGGTCTAAAGCCATTCGCATAGCGTGGCCGCTGGGCAGCCAGCCATTGGTGCTCCAGGCGGCTAACAGCAGCATGCCTATGCATTGAACGCATCAGAAACCGTCGGACACAGAGTGCATGCACTACACTTACCCATAACAGCTTCCTTCCTGACCACTGGCCCGAAAAGGGAAGACCTCGCGATGCCTTGTGCTTCTTCCAAACACTTGTAGAACGTTGAGCTCAACGGACCGTTCCCACTGCGAATTTTGCTAGCAATGGCGAGGATGGCATCAAAGGTCCAAGGCGTGCGTTCCATGAGAGATTCGTAGGTGTCATACGCAGGATCGAAGAGCGGGATGAACAAGTGGCAGCCGGCGAAGAATCTACGCTGGGCCTCAACATCATATACAGTAAATGAAGGGGAGAATCAATAATACATATGATACAGTTCCCTAGCTTCTGCGTCAGAAACGAGGCCCTAGAAGCGGAAGGTTAGGTTGGAGCTGTTCAACGAGATGAGGGAACGTCGCGTGCTGACCTTCTCAACGACATGGGGGAACGCATTTCGAGGGATTGGTTCGGCACGCTTGCGCTTCTTGACTCTGGAGGGGGGTGTAAGGGACAAGGGGCTGCTTGGACGCTTCATGGTTAGAAAGAAAGGTACCTAGGAGGGGAAGCAGACGTGGCTGCCGCTGCTTCGGCTGCAGCATTTGCAAGTCCCTGAAGCGCTTCTATAGGAGCGTTCAAGGAGGCTCTGGGTAGGGTATCCTCAGATTCGTCATCCGAAGATGGTGCAGTGCTTGGAACGATGCCATATGTTGCGTATTTATGCGGCTGTTTGTCGGACGATCAGAGAACGAGCGCAACCACGAGTCAACGCGAGAAGACTCAACTGGAGGAGCAAAGCCAGGTAGAGGGGGGAATGACCTCGTTCTTGGGTGCTCACTTGGACTTGGCATATCAAAACCGTTCCGGTGAGCGGGTAGTATGGGTGGGGGATATGTAGGGGGATCCCGCGGTGGGTTTGGCGGCACCGAATAGGCAGGTTGTTGGTTCTGATTCTGCACCAGGGATAAAATTCGGTCCAGGGAGGACTGCATGCCTATCATTTGGCTTTGCATAACCTGTTGGCACATGCGGTGATTAGCGTGCATAATTTAGCGTTAAGCTTGGTGCAAAGCCCACCAAGTATTGTCCCTCTAAGCGAGACAGGCGCCTGGGAAGTTGGTGAGATACTCGATGGTGATGGTGTGAGTGCAGACGATCACTCACTCTACGCTTTGCGTTGAGAGGGCCTGTGGTGGCTTTTTCTCTGGCTTTTCAAATATACATGGCGTCCCGCTTATTTGGCAACGACGACAAGGAGCCTGGATGTGATTGAAGAAATGCCAAGGGCCGGGCCGGAGGACGGCGAGCACGGTCAGATTACGGGGCGGTATGAGGGATTAAAAGGATTTGGCGTACGTCTCCTTCACATCTGTTCTTGCCTTTCCTGCAGGCTGTACACGCCCGTGCGCCGCGCTTGGGAATATGCGCTGCTGGGGCATTGTTGCCATTGCCGGGATGATGCACCGTCGTGTCCGTGGGCGATAACGACATATGAGTCTCTGCAACACTGTCCGTGCGGCGACGTTTTGGGTGGACGACGTGGCTATCTGATGTGTTGGACGTTGCGGACGGCGACAACGACATGGAGGACAGCAGAGAGGGGGGCAGCTCGTCCAGCTGAGGCCTTCTGTGATGCCCCCGGCTTTGTTTTGACTTCTGTCGGGTTTCCCCAACCACGTGCTTACACATCACTTGACTCCCTCCAGGTTCGGATCGCTTCTCACTCAAATCGATCTCATACCTTTAAACTTCCATCCCAATAGTCTCCGCTAATTTCTCATTCACTGCAGGAGAAAATCCGCCAAGGACCAACCGCTCTATCCACGATCTCAAGCAAATATTTCCCTTGCGCTTTCCCAACACTTTGTTCTACTTATCACTGCAGGCCGTTCATTTCTAGCTCGTTGTCCGCTTCCCCGCTTCCGCGTTAGGTAAACGCTTCCGTCTCAAATCTCTAAATATGGTAGCCTTTTTCTGGCCAGCCCCACGGCAAGTTCTCTTCTAATACCATAAGCCTGACCACTGACGTATTTTGTGTGAACACAGTTTTCAAGATCCATCTGTCCGCATGAAGCGCATATTTAATGCCGTGGGGCTGTTTCCGTACTCACGCCTACGTTCTGACATATGGCCTCGTCTTCCTTGTCAGGCTCCAGAGAGTCCTGGGGTAAGCATGTTCTTGATTACTCGCCGCACCCCATGCGGGAGGCCGTCTAGTACGCGAAGGCTCTCGGAACAATCAACCGGTCGCTCCTGCTTTCGTTGAAAGTCTATCACACGTGTGGCTTTCTCTCACAAACGACGAACACACCATTATACTATGCCACCTTCCCTCACCAGACTGGACGAAACGACTAGCTAGCTTTCCCTGCCCTGTGCACGGTCGGTTACATCTCGCGCCGATTATTTTCTATGCTCTTGTTTTTCTCCGGTCACCCAGGTTCATCTCGCCCAATGCTGGCAATCTCTCGCCTACTCTGGAGTGACATTCCTCCGTTTTCCGACATCATACCACACTGAATCTTGTTACACAAACGGCGAAAGCTCGGTTTGCTTCTAGCTGGAGTAGCCTATGCGTTCTCCTTGGGATTTGTACTAGAAGTTTTCCATCAGATCGACAATTGGATATCTGTGGGAACGACCGATCTCTCGGGGTACAACGCTCTCAAAGCGGATGCCTTGCTTCTACATATACGAACCAACGGATCTCTTTAGAAGCACCTTCACCCCCTTAAACTTCTGGAACCGCTCTCCGTGCGCCTACATAATTGCTTGCACTCGAAACCTTGCGATTCTACATACTTCTCGACTAAACATATGAGCCATCGCTAAACGACGAGTTTAATTCGGGAAAACTAAAAGTCCTTTCAACTACTTAAACTAGGGTTGGCGCTCCTTCCTCGGGTTTTTGCTAGCCAACGTCAATGTACCGAAGGGTTGGATACTTTCCATACGCTGTGTCCACTATGCTCGAATATGTCTACGCCTCCTAGTATATGTCTTCATACTCGTCGTCGACGCCTAAAAATTGTTTGATGTCTTTCGGATCTATACCGTTCTGCCGCGTGAAATATGAAAGTAACACCCCATAATCGTCTGTCATCCCTTCAGCATCACAGCCGCAAAACAAAAATTCCAAACGTCCACGTCAGAGAAACGGACTCGCACCTGTCCACCGAATAGCCGCTTCTTTGGCGAGGATAACCCCTCTTTTTTTCTCTTCAATCTTCACCGGGTCACAGGCACCGTACGCACTGATTTCCGTCTCCAAATCGGACAATTGTTTCTTGAGCGACGTTAGCACCTGAAGTGCGGATTGACGCGCAGGCTTCAAGAGGGGGGTTAGCGGTCACTGGTCAGTACTCAGGTGCGGAATTCCCACTGAATAAGGGGAGAAGGGGTCCGGGTCTCTCACCGTTTCCAGACGCGTTCGCTTCTCATCCTCAACAGCAATGGAAAGCTCTTCAATCTGCTTGTTATAGTTGTCGTTAACCTCCTTCACCGTAGCCAACCGCGCGTGGGCCTTAAAGTCGCAAATTCCCCCGTCAACACCGTGCAGGTTAAGCGGTAACGGTTTCTCACCATCGCCCCTCGTTGCGAGGGGAAGCTCCAAAAGACTACAACCGTTCATCGTTCGTCAGAACATTCCTATATGATGAAGCAAGTATGGAGGGGGGTTACCCACAATTAGAGGACCCTATTTTGTCGCCTTGCACGAGGCCATCGTCGACAAGCGACTGAAGGACTTCTTTGACAGACTGGGAGACTGGAGTGCATATTTGGTCAATTAATACGCGGTGAGTACTTACGGCGGCTGAAATACTAACCAATACCCTTCAGCTTCGGTCCGAGCTTTTCCAATTCCTTCAGCTAGATAATATATGAGCTTCTGAGCATCGAGGACATGCGAAACTCGGTGCTCCACCTGATAGAAGTCTTTCTGTGGCGCATATATCGGTGTTATGGATGCATATATGAGCTCTCGACCTACTTACGGTTTCATGGAATATTTCTAGCAGTTTCACTCGCTTTTCTTCTGCAGAGAGCCCTCGAGGTGCCTGAGTTCACCAAATGGTCCAGTGAGTAGCTCTCGAAATCAGTAGTCACACACCCACCATAGTGATCTGTCAGTGTTGGCGGTGTAAGCGACTTTGGAATAAATGTATCAAAGGTCGATGTGAGAAGGTACCAGAGGTGGTTTGACCGACTTAAATTGGACGCGGTTAGTCATGTGACAGTCATGTGGTTGACACCTGAGGCTCAGAGTCGCGGACTTTCAGCAGGAAACACAGACGACAAAGTTGAACGTGCACATTTGCGTTTGAGAGAATTATGCAAAGACTACATATCTCAAGTAATCTACAGATGAGTGAGAGGGAAAATATGCATATGGTGAAGTGAAATTGGAATAGACAGTGAAATTAGTCCCAAGATATGTAGGTTACACGAAAGGCATGAAGGGGGGATTCGAATAAAAATGCAATCAATGCCCAGAAGTCTTGTTAGACAGGTAGATATCCACAACGATTGGTCTCAAAGATGAGTCCATGGTTTTACCTTAATAGATCTATACGTTGTTCTGACGAAGGATAACGATACGCAACAAACTCGGGATCCTGGGGTACCAATTCGTCGATAGCCTTGCGCGACGCAGCAGACATCCGCGAACCACCGTAGAAAGACTTGTACGGAGACCCATACCCCATATCCACATGAACGTCAGAGTCTGACGGTCCTAACGTCGGGAATCGTTCCAGGGCATCAGAAGTTCGCTCTGGGGCAGAATGCTTTTTCCCCAGTAGGGACGAGAAACCAAATCGACCTTTACGTTTAGGTGTGGGAGGAATTGATATCGGCGAGTCTATCTGAGCAAGCGATCGACGAGAGGCACCAAAGTCGTCATATCGCGGTCCGAATGACTGGTGGGCGGATTGAAGCGGCGGCATCGTCTGAAGAGCGAGGTTAGGGTGCGATGCGGTGCCGCTGAAGGATTGACGACGAATATCAGCGGTCCGGAAAGGTGCTTGGGGCGGGAGGAAGTCGTGAGCCGGCGCGGTACCTGGCGGGCGGTAATTCAGACTGAAGACGGACCGCGGTCGGATGTCGCCATTTAAAGTATCTGACTGTGGACGTTGTTCACCAGGTAACGGCGGTAATGACTTGTCTCGCGACATTACGGAGACGGGGCGTGAACCTGGTATAGAGGGCAGAGGAGGACGGGATTGGGGGCTATCATCGAGATGTTGGGACATGCGCGCTCGAATATCGGGTTCAGAAATGACAGAGTGGACATTCCGAGACAAAGAGTTTTTCGAAATCCCGTCTGCGGGTAGGTCATCCACAGGGAATTGCTGCATGGAGTCATCGAATCCACCGCTATTCTTTCGAGGGTCAGACGGATCTAACATATCATGACCAGATCGGCGTGAGGACACTGGCGAGGGCAACATGCTAGACGAGGCTGTGGACGGAGACATACCAGGGGACGAAGGAAGGCCCATCATCTTTGGCGAAGCAGATGATTGAAGCGAGGGGGTGGACGGCTTCGAAACTCCATTCTGACCGAGGGCCATGGGGTCACTACCGTTCCTGTCCACAAGGTACGACAATGGAGGGGGAGGTGCCAATGGTAGGTCATCATCTGCACGTTCGTTGGGAGGAATCATCCCAGGCGATACAGACTCGTGCTTGTTCGACCCAGTGACAAGTCGCCATATTTTGGCGAGGCCTTTGGTCTTCTTCTTTGGCTTGCTTCCAGGAGGCTCGAACGAGGGCTCAGGAGTCTCGACTGGCGGCCAAATCTGGCTTTGACGAGTCGGTGTGTTGAGATCAATGGGGGTCTGAGCGAAGGGACTGCGCTGATCTTCACGAGCGAGTGCGACGCTACAGACAAGGTTAACGACGAAATAACAACGCAAGCCAAAGGTAAACGTACTGCATATTGATGACGCTCCCAGACATGACCGACATGCGAGACGGTGTAAGACTCTCCTGACTGCGCCATCCAGACAAGTGTTTGAAGCCAAGGAAACGGGGACGTTTCTGTGAGGCCATACTATGAGCGTCTGACATTGACGTATGCGAGTAAGCACGCGACATATCCGGTCGCGGACTACCGAGAGGGCCATCCAGGGGAGCAGTGAGGACACTAGTAGGCCTGCCAATTGAACTACCAGTCATTTGGGAGTACCGGGAGTAAGGCCTACTCTGACCGAGTGCAACACCGCTGTCGGTGGGGAGAGGGCTGGCGGGGTAGGAAGAAACGGAATACAAGGATGTCACGTCCATGCCTGAGCTGCGTGAATTCTTCCTCGCGCGCCTTTCCTCTTTCCTCCTACGTTCCCTAGCCTCGCGTTCTTCTTTACGGACGTCTACATGCTCAACGATCATGCCGTTCTCCAACAGAGTGATCTCCCTTGAGTGACTTCGACCATGCACGTCATGAGGTAACCCAGTCGTATGCGTATGTGAATACGGCGAAGTTGCGGCGATAGGCACGGGAGGCTTGATACGCACACCACCTGTTTCGTCTGCAGGTATGGCAGATGCTCCCGTATCGTATGCGGAGCGCCGGAGTTGAGAAAAGGTGTCGCGCATACGGTTGTCGAGTTGCTTAGACTCCTGCATTGCACGAGCATGTGCCAGAGCTTCGGCTTCAAGCAGGCTCCTTTGCGAGGTAACATAAGAATGGAGAGTCTGCTGACGAGCGGCAGGTTCTTTTGGGTTCTAATGCATCAAGATATTTGAGCTTAAGTCAGAGGACCAGAGAAGGGACGATAGCTTACCATGGTTAGCCAGAGTTTAAGGTTCTGCTCCGTGAGTCTACCACCACGCGCCTTTGGTCTGGTGGGTGATGGACTTCGTGTGTGATGCAGCCCTTGTGCCTCTTCGTCGAGTTCGCGCTGGAGGAGGTCATTGTACAACACATCACTCTCCCGCTCCCATATGCCTGGGCTTGTTACATCAACATCTGCCATATCCTGATCACGCATGGCACACTCTATACACACTTCCTCCACCACCGGCTGCACTCGTTGGGGCTGAATTGGTTGTAGCATGGGTTGCGGCCTGCTCTGTGGGGTATTCGGTGGCGGACCCGAAGCGGAGACGTAAGTCGGCTGCTGAGGATAAGCACGCAGGTTGGGGGATATAGGTGGTGAGTAGGTAGGCGAGGCGGAAAGGGGGAGGAAGGGGGTGGGCGTGCTTCCAGTGCCGTTCGTTTTGGCTCCGGAATTGGAAAGCGAAGGATGACGGGGGGTCGAAGCTAAGGGAGAAGAAGTGATATCAGCTACAGCGAGGCCAGAGGCGAGGTGGCTGGACCGTGGCTGCGACTGAGAGCTGTATGATTGTTCCATCTGCAATGGGGAAGCTGATCGAACGCCATTTGTTATTCGAGCTGGTCCGCGATCATTGTCGCCATTCATGCTCGTGTAGCCGTCTGACCGTCCTCGAGGAAGGACATGGGAGTTAGCAGAGTCGCGAGGTGCACCAGGATAGGGCGGCGACGCCTGCGGTATGATTTGCGACTGTTGGGACAACGATCGAAGTGATTGCACGTCTGCTGAAGGAGTTGCGCCACTGGCTGAGCTGAGATTTCGAAACAGGTTCTGGGACTGGTAAACGATGGGCGAGGACGCCGCCTGGGACTGTGACGAGGAGGGTCGCGCATCCGGTTGGCTCTGAATCACTGTTCTCGAAGTTATGCTGCTGGCATCCCCCGTCGCTGGCCGTGTCTGACCCAAGCTATCCTGCCTGTACTCTGCACCGCGCTCTCGAGGACCCTGGACATAGTCACCGAAATCCCTCTGCAACTGAGACGCCTGAGACGGGCGGCGCTGGATGTCGTCGTTGCCGCCCTGAAACTTTGGTTGCGGTTGCGGTTCCCAGTCTGGATTTGCAGACGTCCCGAGTAGCATTGCGCTGCTGCGTCGGATGGAAGCAGAAGCCATTGAAGGGTATCGATTGTCCCGAAAATCAAGGTCCGTCATGAGGGCTTGTGAGTAGGGATCTGTGATTACGCTCGTCGCCATTGCCCTGACCGTTGAAAGACGAACTTGACGGTGCGCGAGTCTAGCACTGAGACTTCGAAGACCCCAGTGTTAAATTTGATGTGGATGTATGTGCGTGGGTGGTCGTGGAAAGTGGGTGAAGGCCGAAAAAATGGAAATGGGAAGAGGAGCCCGTGTCGAGTCGAGTCTGGGGTAATAAGATTCCGCGAAAAAGGGTCCTATTACAGTTTTCCTTTCTCCAGTATTTAGGCAACTTCGGCTGGGGGCATGCGTCGGAGAGGTGGTCGTTGAGAGAGAGAGTCTTGCCAACGGACTGTGGGATACAAAACAAAGATGGAAGTTTAGGTGATCCACTGCCGCTTGCTCTGGATCAAACCCCGCCCAGGGGCGCAAACATAGTAAAAGGATATTGGGCATGTGGCTGATGGTGCTCAGGCTCTGACACAGTTGGAATGTTGGTACCAAAGAATTTCTCTCTATATACGACACATCATTCCTATAGACGTATAGAAGGAGAGCACTAGTACGAGTTACTTTCGGTACCTAATCGGATTATTAAACATCGAATTTCCGGACACAAACGAAGCAAACTAGACCTACCAGAGAACACCCTTTCGGCTTCGCTTCATCTTGCGCTGGAGTTGCAGCATACCGTAGAGTAGGGCCTCGGAGGTAGGCGGGCAACCAGGCACGTAGATATCAACCGGAACAATGCCTGCGAAGAGCCAAGTGAGCAACGCATCCAAGGAGCATCATCATAAAATACTTACGGTCGCAACCTCGGACGACGGAATAGGAGTAGTGGTAATATCCACCGCCATTTGCACAAGAGCCCATAGACACCACCCATCCTACCGGTATGTGAGAAACCGAACATAACAGTCATTAATAAAAAAGCGCATACGAGGTTCCGGCATTTGGTCATAAACCTTTCTCAACGCAGGCGCCATCTTGTTCGTCAACGTCCCAGCGACAATCATGATATCGCTCTGACGAGGACTGGCACGGAAGATAATACCCAGTCTGTCTTGGTCGCACCTCGCAGCGGCCATATGCATCATCTCCACCGCACAGCAGGCGAGACCTGTTTAAGCCTATGAGATGGCCACGCTATCAAATAAAGTAGGAAGCGAACCGAAAGTCATGGGCCACATTGATCCCTGTCTAGCCCAGTTGGCGACTTTGTCCAAAGTAGACAGGACATATTCTTGAGAGTTTGCGTGAGCACAGAGGCTTAGGAGTTGAATGGGGGCGCCAATACAAACCAGCTTTGTTCTTGGGGTGCTCCAGGCTATATTGATTGGAGTCACGGTTGGCAAGCGCAGTGATAGGCTCCGTCGCAGACGTCGTGCTCGATGGAATGGGTGTTTGAGCCTGTACCGAAGGCGACGGCGACGGCGATAACGCAACAAAGGAGGTGTGAAGAGAGCGTGAACCTAAGTAACTCCAGTCAATCCGGCATGCCCAGTGCTCCTAGGTATCTTCAGTATATGTCCTACCTGAAAGCCCTCCCGCGACCGCTATTCTCCGCAACGAAGTTCCAGCGCCATGCATAGCTGACCAACAAGAAAAAGGGAACGATACATTAGCACGGCATTCTTCATATATCCAGAGCAAACAGGGCCACGATACCATTTGAGGTCCTCAATATCGAGGACACGGACATTGTGTTGAAGTTGAGGGAGGAGGCGAATGGGGCGTTGATGATTGGCTGCAGGTCAAAGTCGGGAGGAATTTGTGGGCGCTTCCTTTTCCAAGCGCCAACGGACTTGCGACAATGAGCACCGATCGCCTCACCTTGCTCCCAGATGAACTTCTCCTGCGTATCTTTTCGCTTGTTGAGCCCAAAGCCGTCGTTGCCATCATACAGGTAAACCAGTTCTTCGAATATTATCATCAGCTAATGCTAGCCTGTAGACATGCCAGAAGTTGAAGCGTATCGCGGGCGACGTCGGGCTCTGGTTCAATGTTTACGACAACGAACCTTTATCACTTCCCCCAAAATATGCGGTAGAAATCCAGGATGCTCGAAATACAATCGCGGAGGCGCACCTGCTAGCTCGGTATCTTGATCAAAGCGGAAATTCGCGATCTCGTCGACCACCCAGCTTCAGATTCATTGACGATATCGTTGACTCTTCCGATAATAGCATCTGTGCCTCTTACCTGGTCTTAGGACGCTACCTCGTGGTAGCTTTTGTGCGTTCATGTGTCATTCGCTGCTACGATGTCTCAGAGGTTCTCCCAACGATCGTATGCGAATGCCCGTTGGTAGCTGGTATCGGGACTCCAAGTTTCTTATGCCCGGCTCCTTCGACGCTGGACGAACCAGCGTCAGATGGCTGGATATACTTGCCGTTCGAATATTCAAGCATCACGTATGTCATCATCTTCTTTCATTTCATCAGACATTCATATCGACGTCGTACGCTTTAGGTATGTATATCGGCTCGCTTTACCTTCGTTCAACCTGGCTGGGCCCTCGCTTCAGCTCTTTACTCAATTGGATCATGCTTCACTACTACCCACGGAGACCATCTGTGAATATATCCCGCTCATGATAGCGGGAAATTGCTATCTTTTCTCCCCCACATTGAACCAGACCTATGAACTCAAAACTGAGACCGAAGTGCGTTAAAACTCAAGATACCCATATTTGTGCATCCTAACTCCCATCCCCTAGCATCCTGGTAGTGTGGAAATTTTTTTCACCCCCAAACATGCAATCCTTTGGTGGTCCTCCTTCAGCAGAAGCACCACTCTCGAAGCCGTCTTACTTCCTGAAAGGTCCTCGTTGTCCCGGCCAAACACATTGACCGTGACTCATCGTGTACAATTCTACGCTCATTTCCGATCCTGCATGGCCATGCAATATCTGGGATGCAATTCAAATCTTTTGTTGACCACAGAGACCGTTGATGATCCCTACTCCTCAGAAGGCCACGCTCCCGCCAATGCTGTGGTTTATAAATTGGATTTTCGAAACGATGGACGTCTTGGGCTGAAAGAGCTACTTCGTTTCCCTCTCCGAAGTCCCTCTTACCTGTTGAGGGCTGATCCTGTCATCAAACAGCATGGGCTCCTTTTTCTCATCTCTCACCAACCCCACACTCCACATTACATCGTTCTTAGCCTGCAATGTGACGGTACCGGGGAGAACTGGGAGTTCGATTTTAAGAAGGAGTCAATGGTTGTCTTGCGCGTGGAGAGACCTTTCAACATTCTTTGCAACGCTGCGAAGGGCGAATTGCTATGGGTCGATAAGAATACCACAATGTTCAGACATCGACTCATCGACGAAACGCAATAAATCCACTACTGATTGCATATGCGACGGTTCGATTTGTTACCCTTTATACATATGTGTCTTCCAACGCCCCCCAGTGCAACCTATGCCACACACCGCCGTAAACACCTCCTTCGTCGCAAGCGATCTTGAAAATAGCGCGGGCGCCTGGACACTCATTCCCATTTCGGGATGTTTCAAGTCACTTCCATGGGCGATGTACCTCATCTTCACGCTCCAATCTCACTGTTGGGGCGATACAAACCCCGTTTCATTTACTCAATCGAGCGACCCGGTCACCAAGCCTACTCTCAAACCATCTGCATCTTGCTCTATCTTTGTCGTCGGCCCAACGTGATCGCTCTTACCTGATTACGCAGCAACGGCGTCAACCGTCCGACTGGCATCTCGGTGTACGGTATACGCTTGTGTACTGTCTCATATCTCAAACATCTGCGCTATATTTGAATCGCTTTGGAGAGGTTACAGTGTGCCGTTGAATTTAGCGTCTCACTGTGAACAGAATTACCATGCCGTCGTGATCGTGGAGTTACAATGTTACCAATTTCCTCAAACAAGTGTACGCTATATAAACCATCGCGCGACCAGAGACATTCCTTAGCTGCGCTCTCCTCCCCTTCGCTCTCTCCTCAAAGTCCCGGTTGACTTTTGAGTCCCTCCTGCTCCCTTTGGCGTTGACGTCTTCTCCACCCGACCTCTACATCTTTACGAATTTGTTCATACATCTTGACGATGTTTTCCGCAAAGATTTCTGCTCTTGTCCTCCTTGTCTTCGCTTCTGCTTTGCAGTCTGGTGCCGCCCCCATTGGGTGTGTACATCCTGCACCCTCTTCAGGTTGATCGGAAGTACTAAATTGTACGGATAGGTATGGTCAAAGCAACCACGGTCTCCAACGGCGTACACATGCTCCCCCTCCAAGTGTTGCCATGTACACAAGGTAAGCTTGCTTCCAAACTATTGCTCGGACTTAGCTGATAACCTCCCTTCACAGGAACGAGCATTCTCAAGGGAAACGTACACCCCCTCCGCCACCACCGGGTCAAACCCCACCCGGTCCTCCAGGTCCTCCAGGTGCCCCAGGACCTGATTCTGAGGATTGCGATGAAGACGACTCGCAGACTCCACCACCACCTATGGGATCACCAGACATGCAGGGACCACCTGACGGTCCTCCTGGACCTCCTCCTCCGCCAGCGATGAATGGTACAGACACTAGCCAACCAGGTCAACCAGGTGCCCCGCCTCCATGCCCATGCGCTCCTCCACTCCCTGACGGTTCGGGCCCTTCCGATGGTGCTAACGGTGGTCCTCCTGATGGTGCTGATGGTGGTCCCCCCGATGGAAGCACTCCTACTCCTAATGGTCCTCCAGATGGTGCTGACGGCGGTCCTCCTGATGGCGCCGACGGCGGTCCCCCTGACGGCCCCCCTGATGGTCCTGATGGCGGTAACACCCCTCCGCAAGGTATGGACAACCAAGGTGAGACATAAACCCAGCCCGTGATGCCCATCGTTCCTGACCATACTTCTGTGTGCATCAGGCCCGCCCCCACCGCCTCCCATGGGTTCTAACTCAAACCCGGATGCCTGTCCTGATGCCAATCCCAACGGTAAACCTCCTGCAGGACCTCCTGCCCCTACCCCAGATGGTGGCCCAGATGGTGGAGATGATGGCAGTGACGGTGAACAACCCCCTCCAGATGGGCCAGACCCTAACGCTCCTGCCAACGGTGATGAAAACGGAGACGGAAACGATGACAATGGTGCAGAACGCCGTAGATGGTTACGGAAGGATTGGAATTAGCGAAATGAGTCCATCGTGTTTGTAGTATAGAGTACAAATGAGATGAAGATCCTACTGCCAAGTCCGAAATGCAAGATGCTATGATCCAAATCTAAGGCATGCCAGCCTTCATATTATCGAACTGGCTGCCTTCGTAGTTAAGCCAGTTAGGCGAATCATCCAGTTCGCCCATCGCTTCTTTTACAACCTGCACCAAGCTACGCCCGGGCTGTCCATCCTTACCAGGACCACCTTCCATCCCCTCCCTCTCGCTCCCCTTGTCACCACTCAACTCCCAGAACATGCTCCCACGAAGCCCCTCAGACTTAATAAACTCGCCTTTCCAGTTACCCACAGTCTCATCGTCAAAGCTGATCATTTCGTGGGTATTACGATCGTACGACCAGCTCGCTAATGCCTGTTCATCATCGTGGACGCGAGTGTTCGGCAGAGGAAGAGCGCGGTAGTCATACACGCCCTGCTCCCAAGATCCTTGACCGATTCCGCTGAAGGGATGCCCAGGACCGTCTGTGTGGAGGAAAGAACGACCGTAGAGGGGGATACCCATGACGACCTTTGACCGATCTACACCATGGTCGATGTAATATTGAATGGATGTTGCAGAGCTGATGGGCCCGCCGAAGACGTTGGCTTGGTGGTTAGAAATTTGGTCCCAGGATCCAGCTGTTTGGGCGAGGGTTAGTCGATGCAAGTCATGAAGAGAGGAAGAGACATACAATAATCGTAAGCCATTAGATTCCAGAAGTCGAGATACTGGTCCATTTCTGCAATGTGAAGTTTCTCGTAATTGGATGGACCACATGGAGCAGCAATCTTGGGACGAAATTAGTGTCCCCTGAAGGTCGAAGAAAAAGCAGACTGCTCACGGTAAGAAGGAAACGGTAGTCGGTACCTTTCTCCGCTGCGTGGTTATCCAGACCTTCACGCAATTCTCGGAGTAGCTCCACATAACCACGCGCCTGCTCGTCATTCTGAGGATACTCATAGTCAATGTCAAGCCCGTCCAACCCATAATCTTCTAGGATTTTTATGGAAGACTTGACAAAGCTCGTTCGGCAGTCGGGAGATACGACGACGGAATGAAAGTTGGGAGAGTAAGTCCACCCTCCGATACTGAGAAGGACTTTGAGGTGGCGGTGTGCCTTCTTGAGGTTGTAGATTGCTTTGAAGTTGCCGTAGAGGTTGTGGCCCTGGTCATTCCATGAATCCCCCGGGTAGTGGATGTCTTGGTCGGCCCATTTATCAGTCAGAAATACTTCTCCAGAGTCGGCTCTAATGTTCGCGAAGGCGTAGAGGATGTGCCTATATATGGATATGTCAGAAACGGCGTCGCTTCTGTGAGTTCTTGTGGGAACCTACGTCAAGTCCTGAACCGGGATTAGAGAAGGGGGGAATTTTCGGCCATAAACACCCCAATTCACGAAGCTGAAACGCGGATTTAGGAAATACCGCGCTCTCAGACAAAGGGGACTTACTAGCCAACGCTATATCTCTTCATAGGAGGATGTGGGGGTGGTTTAGAAGGTGTCGGTGAAAGGTGGGTGGAATTGTCGCCTTTAAGCGGAACGTTATCGTGATTTGTTGGCTTGTCCGCAGCAGATGCAGCGTCTGAGAGTACTTCCTTGATTGGAACTGGCACGGACCACTGCCCCGCCTTGTAAAAGACAAATGCGACTACAAGGAACGAGAAAAGAAGGAAGAGACGCTTTTTGTTGCGCGACAGGAAACTTGGGCGCGTTGTCTCTAGTTTTGCCGAAACGAAGGAATGTTGTGGCTCCTGGCCATCGATATCTGCGGTTGGGACTGGTGCATAAGATGCCGCCATACGTGAGTTTAGGATTCAAGCGGTGCAACCACGCGCCATAGCCATCTTCAGGGTTGCTCCAAACTGATAAGATCATCTTTTAGGTTATTGTGTCCGAGACGCTCGCTCTTCGGTGAAGTCATGGCTCGGGAGGTTCAGAAGCTCCTCTTGACGCCTGCAGAATGTTATTCCTTCGTGACGATTACCCCGTTATCCCGCGCGCAGATATAAAGCTCTTCTGATGGTCTTCAGGCAACCCCTACGCGATGCTAGCTATCAGCTACGTATTTGGTTTAACCCTCGTCGCCCTCTGTGCTAGAGCCCAGTCCCCTGCTTGGGGCCAATGTGGAGGCATCGGCTGGTAAGTCGTTGTATCTGCTCAAATTCATTAACTGACAGTGGAATACAGGTCGGGGGCGACAACTTGCGTCTCAGGCTACACTTGCACTGTCAACAATGATTGTCAGTTTTATTGGATAATGCCCCTACATCTGCTCATGGAATTTTCTATCCGTTAGATTACTCTCAGTGTATCCCAGGAACCGCTGGACCGTCACCGTCTCCAACAAGTAGTACCGCTGGTGGAACGCCCCCGCCGCCATCTTCGACCGTCTCTGGACCTGCTCCGACAGGTTCACAAATTCGCACAGTCGAGAACCCAGTTTACCATTTCTATCTTCAGAATAATGGTACTTGCGCATGACTTACTTTGGGGGGACTCGATCTCATGTTCATCTACAGGAGGCGTACCAGCTTTGGGTCCGGAGTCGTCGTCGGGTTACTTCACCCTTGGCTCATCCATTTCGCTTAACAATGCCGATGGATCTAAGCTATTTCTTAACATCAACCAAACCTCGACATCTTACAAACCGTTGACCTTGGGCACCACGGCCACGACCACCAACTGGGGTCTTGAAGGCGATACAATCATCACTGTATCTCCGCGGCAGCTCAACTTCTTGGCTTGTTCCACAAGCAACCCCTCTTTCTACGATGTCTTTTTGCAGACAGGGAATGACTCGCCAGCAGGGAGATCGTGCAGCATGGCGACTATGCATTTGCCTTGCTTGTGTTAGTTAGCTGACTGTGGGAATGCATTTTCTGACCCGCGAACACTGTTCAACTGCGCTTGAGTCCTCATTGCAACTGCGCCATCATGGCCATCATGAACAGATGCTACAGAAGTAGTCAACAAGCCCCGCGATACATGCTTTGACTCGACGAAGCGCTGGCCACAATTGTTGCCCAGTTCTATAAAGGCCCTTTGAGTGCCACGCATCATGCAACTTTGTTCGCCATCGACCATCAAGGCCTTCCTATCACCCAAATCCGCACTAGCCAGATCATCCTGTGAATGCAGCTGCGATGACTGGAAATGAGAAATATTTGCCGACTACTCGAGGTTATCAGCAGGAGATGCTCGATGAGAGTCTCCGGAATAACATTATAATCGCCCTCGACACCGGTTCTGGCAAAACGCACATCGCGATTTTACGTATCAAAGCCGAGGTGGAACATCATTCGACAAAGGTATGGTTTCCATGGTTTACTGCACCCATGCTGTTGACTTGACTGACTCGAGTAGGTTTCATGGTTCTTGGCGCCTACCGTCACTTTATGCGAGCAACAGAAGAATGTGCTCGCCATCGCGCTTCCCGCCGCGATCGGATTCATATCTGGTGCATCGGAACCGGACCAATGGAAGGACAAAGCCCTCTGGGAAAGCCTGTTGAAGACGAACAAAGTAGTTGTATCCACCCCACAGGTCCTCCTCAATGCCATGCGACACGGCTACGTATCCATGGGCCGAGATATTAGTCTCATCGTATTCGATGAGGCACACCATGCAGTTCGGGATGAACCCTACAACCAGATTATGAGGGAATTCTACTTCTTCCTGCCGGCTCGCGTCCCAGGTATAGATTATCGTGTTACGAATGTTCGGCCAATGATCTTGGGGTTGACCGCCAGTCCTATCTACGGTGGAAATGTCGAACATGCGTTTAGGTGAGTGCCTAGGTCAATCTCCTAAAGTGCACGCCTTCCTAAGCGCTGGTTTTTCAAGGACTCTTGAAACCAACCTCGATGCGACTATACGCTCCCCCAGGATTCATCGTCAAGAGCTCACACAACACGTTTACCGCCCTACTTTCCACCACGTCACTTACAAGCTCCCCGAGCCCGGAAACCTTCCATTCTCCACCAATCTCGCCGCGTTGAGCTACCTCGTCAATTCGCTGAAGATAGAACAAGACCCTTACGTCAAGTTCTTGCGCAAACGTCTCGCCGAGCTCCCCAATCAAGCACCCGAAAGATTCCGGTTGGATCAGCAGCTCTCCAAGGCGATATACAAGAATGACACATTCTGTCAAAGAGGACTTCGTGACTTCGAACGATCTGCGGATGCTATCCTCATGGATATCGGAGCTTGGGCAGCAGATTGGTTCATTTACGAGGTGATGCAGGGGACCAAGCGGTTCTCAGATGATGAATACAGTCATATATTCTTCAGCTGGAAAGACTCGGAGAAGAACTACTTGCGGTCACAGTTGTTGAAACTGAAGGCGACACCGATCTCTTACGACGCAGATGACATTGTAGACGACGTCACGCATAAATTCGAAGCCCTGGTTGCTCGCTTGTTGAAGGAACAAGTTGACTCGGATAATGCGAATGAAGCGTTCAGTGGGATCGTCTTTGTTCAACGCCGCGATGCTGTTTATGCCTTGGCCATGGCGCTCACCCACCACCCATCTACGAAAGGCCGTTTCAGGATCGGCTGCCTAGTGGGCTCCTCGGAGAATCCTCGGCGTCACTCGTTCCTTGACATCACGAGGACCTTCAGCCAACAAAAGCAACACGAAATTCTCATGGATTTCAAGTTGGGGGAGAAGAACCTTCTTATCTCCACCTCTGTTGCGGAGGAAGGGATCGATATACAAGCGTGCGGGAGTGTCATCCGGTGGGATCTTCCTCCCAACATGCCTAGCTGGGCTCAGAGTCGAGGAAGAGCGAGGAAGAAGCGAAGTTCCTTTACACTCATGTTTCCCGATGATGGATTGTCGCAGAAGTCTATTCAGGAATGGGAACTTCAGGAGCACCAAATGATCGCTCTGTATAATAGTGAGAGGAAACGCAGAGAGGACCTCTTGAAGCAGGCTCAGGCCTTGGAAGTTGACGAGGACGGTGAAGAGGAGGACCTATGTTTGAGAGTTGAATCTACAGGGTCAGTATCATGCACTGTCTTGTTCGATGTCTCGGTATGACTGATCTCCATTTCTAGGGCCGTTCTCACTCTCCTCTCGGCAGTCGGCCACCTAGAACACTTTTGCGCAGTCATTCCAACCACTTCCCATGCCAGTCATCAACCACTGTATGAAGTTGATCCTCCCGACATGCCTGAAGGATGGCACGCCTTCGAAACCAAGACAGAGATCAAACCGCCTACCGGACCTTTTGGAGCCACCGTTATCCTACCCAAAATACTTGCTCCCGAACTGCGCGTCTTCCGAGTTCCAAAGATATACAACCGCAAAGTGTCTGCCCAGCGCCATGTGGCCTTCAAAGCTTACAAAGCCTTGTATGAAGCTGGAATGCTCAACGACCATTTGCTACCAATCACATCTGTCGCTGAACCCCAACTCGCGGATGAGGTCAAATCGATGCTCAAAGATGTTGAGAAACGAGCTGGTATGGCCAGCGTCTCCCTCCAAATGGATCCTTGGGTACCGGACTGGCAAGGTACGAGTGTTCTTAGTAAGGACATGGAGTGGCGAGTATCTAAACTCGAAATTGAGGACTTTCCTCCCCTTACCTTATTCACGCGACGACGTCTCCCGGTGTGGGATGGTACTGAAGGCCCGACACTGTATCAACCAGGGAGTAAGCCGGTTCGAGTCCGACTCATACCTACGGAAGAAACACCCAGCGCAGACGTAATCGAAAAGGCTCGATTGTTTACTAGACGAATGTTCTGGTGTATTCATGGCGCTCGTATGGAATGGGATAACCTTGATTTCCGGTACCTTTTCCTGCCTGTCGGCGCTGGGGGCGATGTCTGGGACAGTCGCAGAGATTGGGTCCTACAAGAGATGCATGATGTGGAACTTGCCAAAGTGGCTTTGTTTGCCAATGCACGGCTTTTTGGTGATCGCTTCGGGTACCCCGAAGATATTAGTTTGGTTCGAATGGGACAAGCGTTCGACAAACCGTGCCAATTTGTCGGTTGGAAGTCTGATCAAATGACTGAAGAAGAAGAAGTTCAATACATGCTGCGATATGCGAAGACGTATGAACCCGGCCCTGTGGAATACCCTCTGCTCATTGTGCGAAGCCTACCGCCACGGACGAATTTTCTACTGCCATTACCCCCTGTCGTGGCGAAAGCAAAGGAGACCATCCTCGATCCATGGAAGTCCAGCATTGCCCTCGTTTCCCAGGCTGAAGTTGATTTTTCGACTCTTATGCCATCCGTAGTACGCGCTGCGGCGATGTCAATTACTGTGCAATCACTGCGAGATATCCTCTTCAATTTGTCGCCTTTGCAAGCGATCCCCGCCGACCTTCTGGCAGTCGCGATCACCGCCCCCGTCTCGCAAGAACGATACAATTACCAGCGACTGGAAACCCTTGGCGATACCGTTTTGAAGTTTACTGCGGCAATCCAACTTCTTAATAGTTATCCTCTGTGGCATGAGGGTTATCTGACAAAGAAGAAGGATCATAGTGTGTCCAATGTTCGTCTTGCTAAGTGCGCGGTTAAGAAGCAATTGTACTCTTGGATCATCAGGAACAGGATGCTAGGCAAGAAATGGGCACCCGATTACTTTTCTGTGCAGCGCACTGTGAAGGTCATCAAGGCCGCCGTCGCTCCCATGCAAGTTGACTCAGCTTCACAGCCATCCAGCCCTCTCAAGTCAAAAGGTGGGAAGAAAAGACGAAGAGGAAAGGGTAACGTAGAAAGTCATGAATTGTCCACCAAAGGTACGTTCAATCGTCGTGTCCCCATAACCACGTACTGATTCCTTATTCTAGTCCTAGCTGATGTCGTGGAATCGTTGATCGGAGCTGCATATGAACACGGCGGGTTTGATCTTGGGCTGGAGTGCATTCGTCTATTTGACATCGGACTGGCCCTTCAACCTTTCCCCGTCTGTTTTTCGGCGATGCTCTCTCGAGTTGAGCCAGATCGAGAAGACATGCCCACACAACTTTCCAGCGTCGAGAAGATGATTGGATATACTTTCCGGCGCAAATTCCTGCTCGTTGAAGCTTTAAGTCACGCCAGCCATCAGGAAAACAATATAACGGTATCTTACGAGCGAATGGAATTCCTCGGTGACTCTGTGCTTGACATGATCGTTACCGATTATCTCTATCACGCACCAGGAAAGACATACAGCCCCGGTCATATGCATCTCAGGCGCTCAGCTCTCGTCAACGCTCATACTTTGGCATTCATCTGCCTCCGCACTCACACCAGTATAGAAGTTGAGATGCCTCAAACCCGTGGCCAGGGCAAGGTCGTACTCGAACATCAAGCGCATCCAATATACCTATGGCAATGCATGCAACATTCTAGTCCTCGCATCCTGGATGATCAATCCCAGACTTTTGCTCGGTATCATAAGATCAAGGATGAGCTAGAAACTTCTCTATCCAGCGGATCGATCTTCCCTTGGGCTGCGCTCCTGCGGCTTCAAGCACCGAAGTTTTTCAGTGATATTATTGAAAGCATCATTGGCGCGGCGTTCCTCGATTCCGAGGGGAATCTTGATGTTGTGCGCCAGATACTCCGAACGTTGGGGCATCAGGATATTTTGGAAAGGGTGGTGAGGGACGGGGTGGATGTTTTGCATCCAGTATCAAGAGTGTCTTTATGGGCATCCAAGGCCGGTAAAAAGGTGGACTATCGTATCGATAAAGAGAAAGGTCAGGTGAAGTGCACGATCGTGATCGACGAGCAGGACGCTATCTGTATGTCAGCAGCGGATCGTGGCCATGCAAGTGCCGACGAGGTTCGTTTCATGGCAGCCGAAGGACTTATCAAATCGCTGGGTCTGAGAGATGTTGGTCTCAAATACGAAGACTTGAAGCGCAAGAAATTCAAGAAGTAACTTTTGATGGTTGTCTCGTCGGTCCTCACGATATCTTGATACAATCTTTTGCTCACTATACCCGGATCCTGTTGAAATGCTTGAGCATAGCTCAATGTACGTAGAAATCCTCTGTTCGTACCTCAGTCTGTCTATACAAGCCAGTCCATGCGAGTCGCGACGACCTTCGCCAGGAAGAACTGGAGTGGGCACAGGGGCTCTTCCTAGGAGCTACCCTAAATTCCGGACGTCGTGCGATCTGCGCTTAGCAGAACCCAACTGAATGGGTATCTGGCTCTTCGCCTCTCCATCAATGCACATGGTCATCACCACCTAGAACCCATATATGACACAGCTACGTGGTGCAGGACTGCGATGATTCCTTCCTTCTCTCGTGTCGCTCTCATAGCCTCTTTTATCTTCACAATCCTCATCTTTGCACATTCACGACAAGTTGTTGAACAAGTCATCGGTTACGACCAGGGTCTCAAGATGTCCAACACAGAATGGTCTTCGAAGTATGCTGGCTGGCATGCACGGACGACTCAGCTGCCAGATCCGGCTTCCTATGAACCCAAGAGATCAGCCCTCTTGCTTGCGGTCCTTCGCAATACTCCTGTTGAACCAGAGGGTTTCACGCTTGCGCTATTCCAGAAAGACGATGGCGCGAAGGAGGGGGTCGCGATAGATGCGATGGGCCGAGTGGTTGAAGTGACTGCGGACGACTTGGATGGAATGCTTACGTTGGCTCGCCAAGTCAACGAGCTTCCCGACACGGGGAGGTTCAGAAACACTTGGGTCCTCAAGAGACCCACTACATCGCAGCCGATCGACAGGCTGCTGGTCAAGGAAAGTGGCAACGATGACGAGGCCAAGTTGAAGGAAACTAGTGTTCAAGGATTCTCCAAATCGATGACGACGGAGTTGAAGAACCCAGTAGGGGATGATAGCATCACACATCTCCCGCCACCGTTGTTTGAGCTGACTGGGCTGGTATTGGAAGGGAGGGAGGACTTTGTGCTCGGAGGAGAGGACAAACAAATAGTTTCCAAAGTAAAGAATATATTGGGCAATGTACTCTGACCGTGGCTACAGCGGTTGTACTACTAAAGGCTTGCCATGATGAATCTAATGATGTCAAGGAGGAAAAGATTGTGAAATACATATTATACAGAAAAACGAATAAAATTGGATACATGCCTCAAAGCAGTTTCGTGATGACGCCAAGGCCCTTTTCCAGGATGTAAGTGACGCACGGAGTTTATGAAATTGAACACTGACTTTGGTCTTGCCCTCACGGAACAAGAGCTTCATGCCTTCCTTAATGAACTCGGGATGCGAGATAAACTCGAAACGCACGGTCGCGCGATCCCCAGTGCGCAGAACACCTTTAGGGTGATCCATCCCTACTATACGGACTGTCTGTCGGATTGCCTAGAGTAGGCCAAAAGAATGTTGAGGTCGCATCCAGAATCGCATCAGGAATAGTACTTACCCCGCAATGCAACATAGCCTAGTAATGTGATTGATGAGTATCAGGTCGACGAATGTTTCTTGTCAAGTGACACGAACCTGGTAATTTGTCTGGAGCGTGGTATTGTGGCTAAGGAAGCTGAGTGAGATGGTGTTGGGATGTATAGACAAAAAAACTGACTATAGAATCAGGACTTGGCCTTCAAATTGCCGTATCGCTGCGAAGATATTGGTAAATGAGACTGCACAATCATCAGGACGAATACATACGACGCGGAGGAGTTTCGGTCTTGTGTACAAGGACCATTCCTTTCCGTATATCTGCTCGCCGTGTTCGCTTGAGCGCCAGAGAAACACATTGACCAGCGTCCGCAGAGGTTACGTTCGCCCTGAAAGATATTCCACCACCGTTAACTCGGATTCAAAACTAGATGCAGTCGATAAACTTACCTCTTCCTCTGCATGCTCCTGATTATCGTTGTTTGGTAGTTGCCGTTCGCATCAGGTCCGAACATTACTGCATCACCTGTCTTGACGCTACCGGCATTGACGATGCCATTCACGACAGTTCCAACGTAAGGTACAGACCAAATTTCGGTTATTGAAAACTAGAATGCAGTGAGCAAGCTGATTGAATGTGAGAAGGTAAGAGTCAATGATACCTCGAAGGGTTGGTCGATGGCAAATTTATCTTCATCTGCCTCGCTGGAAGGAAGTAGATTCAAGAATCCACGGAGCTTGCTCAAGACATGAGAATAAGCGCAAGTGTAGAATCAAAGTACCTACATAGTCCAAGCCTTCTCCTGTGACGTTAGAAAGCTCAAATATTGGGCATAACCTAAGGGAGGTGCTCTCAGATTGCCACACATTTGGATGGCGACTATACGAACACACCTTTCCTTTCCGAAGCATTGGGCTGCCTCTGCAGCGACTTCCGCTGAATTGACAAAGACGGGGGTCTTCCTACACCCAGGGCTCTTTAATATCTTGACAACCTGTTTGCGAGTCTCGGCAAGAACATTTGCAGGGGTCATATCGATCTGGATTGCCGTTAAGCTGGAGGAATGAAGAGAAACACAATTCTTAGCACACCTTTGTTATGCAGACGACAACGGGAACGCCGAGAGCGAGAGCGATGGCCAGATGTTCTTTTGACATCCCAATCAAACCGGCATTGGCCCCGACTATAAGGATAACGCAAGACGGTGCACCAGATGTCAGTCCATATAATGTTGTCTTAAGATATCGCTCGTGACCAGCCAGATCGATGAAGGAGACTATCTTCGCTGCCTGGATGGAAATTTCCTCCCAACCCATCTTCTCGCGACGGATCGTGTCGAGATCGTTGAGTTGGGCAGTGTTGGGTAATATAGGTACCCCAGACGTGTCGAACCCTAGTATCTTTGATGGTATGGTTTCGTCAAGGTCAGCACTCATGTGGTAAAACGTTGAATAGCACACCTCCATCCCGACACTGGAAGTTCGCCCAGTCTCGATCTCATGTTTATGGCGAAATAGACCGACACGAGCTCGACCTCTTCCATCATCCAAAGCGCCTTCAAATAGTTCAGGAACCGTTATGTGAGAGAATATGACAGCCACTTTACCTCGAGTAAGAACGCCTAGCGTAGTAGACTTGCCACTGTCGACATTGCCTACAACAGCACAACGAACCTCGGGGGTGAGAGAGACACTAGGCGGCGGCAGGCGTAGCAGAAGTGCTGTTCGTCCAGATGATCGGTATAACGTCGAGCACTGAAGAAGCTTCTCAAAGTCCGTAGCAGGAGTCTAATACGTAAGAAACGAACCTTGCCGCCCACTTCTTCCACAACAGAGGCAACTGCCTCTATCAGATAATCCACCTCCTCATCGGTTCTGGCTGTGCCCACCCAACCATCCGAGTCTACCGATAAATCACCAGCGAAGAGTTTAGTATGGACTGGCCGTGCCCCTATTCGAAAGATGTATTCGCCATGGTGCTGCGTGATTAAAGCTGCTACGCGGTCCCTAGCTTTATCGCGGTCAGGGGGCGATTTAGATATCAAAAGAGTCTGCCAGATCGTGTTCAGACAGGCAGAACAGCAAATCGGACCACGAACCTGTATGGACTCGACCTCATCGTCAAGTTCATCGTCTACAACATCTCGCGAGTTATCCCCTCCATCAGTACCCTTCGAGGGTGTCTGCGCCTGATCCTTCTCAACGCCCTTTCCCTTCCCCTTCACCGCAGATGGTTTATTCTCCTTGGCGGCATCGTTGTGCTTCGGTTTGGCCTGGGGGCTAGCGTTCTTGCCATCTTTCTCAAGTTGGCCCGCTCCGTGCTTCCGCTGTTTGGCAACCTCCCTGGTATGAATCTCGTCGATTTCGGCCTGGAAAGTTCGCAGTGTGGTCATCTTGTGGTTGAATTGAGCCTCACTGGGGCATTTGGTCGTAGTATTTAACAAGCCCGATGAGTCAAGTGACGTGCTCTGACTTCAGCGGCGATACACGTGCACTGCCATAGCTTGGATGTGGATGTTTCGTGGGCGCATCAACAGGAAAACGAGTCAAATTACGTCTGTATATTCGATTCTGGATGAACGCGTAGGATGACGCTTGGGCGAAGACGCGTATTGTTCGCCCATGCTAACTAAAATATTATCTATTGACAGGGGTACGTCACCTCACGTGCATACACGCGTTGTGATGTCACAAGGTGGCTTGTTGTCTGCTCCAAAACTTCCAAGTCGTAACCAAGCACTCACTCTGGGCTTTTCCAGTGGCACAAATCATCTTAGTCCCGCCTCTTCTATGTAATGCAACACCCAACGACATCTACTCTGCGAAAACTCTCCGGTTCCGTTCCTGGGGTACTGGACCCAACACAACCTGCTCGTTTACTTCGGGGACCTAAAGGGACACTCACATTCGCGTCATTCGACCCCCATGCGGCTTCGGCCAAGCTCGATCTTCAAGATGTACAGAAAATATCGTTAAACAGCGATCCGTATCGACCAAAACGCGTCGTAATCGACTTCATGCCCAATGGGCAGAATCGTTGGCGATTTGTGCCCAAGGCGCGCTTCGAGGAGGGAGTGACGGATGAAGGGACGTGGCCACGGACTGTAGATATCTGTGGGTGAGCATTGCTAAGCCTTTTCAGCGTGGCTCGCGTCTTGACTTGCGCTTCAGTGCGTTGTACGACTGTTCGCAAGACCAGTGGGACATCTATAAGCTAGATCCTGATTATGACTGTTGCGTGCGACTGGATCCAGATGTACCAGTGATATCTCGCAGGAAGCACGTACCAGAAACACGCCTACCCCCAACCCCAGAAAAGCCACCTGGAAAACGTGGTCCTTCCCCTCCCTTGGAGCGACCAACCAAGAGGACCTATGTAGTAGATGCCAACTCTTCCGACGAGGAATCGGAAGCTCAGATGTCTGTCGATGAGCCACCTCGTCGGTCGCGTTCAGCATCAATAGGTGCGAAAGCTGCTCGTGGTCAGAGGCTACGACAAGCTCTCGAAGAGCAGCGAAGGGCGCGGAAAGAATTGAATGGCCGTCGTGCAGAAAAGCTCTCTACGGCACAGGACGACGCCCCAAGTACTCATCAGACCCCGAATTTGTCAAGTGAGAAGCCCTCGTCGTCACCGGTTGACCCTAATGCGAAGAGAAAAGGTCAGTTCCGTGACAATCAATGTATGCCGCGCTCCTCAAGTACTGCTAGTCAGCACATTGCTCAACCCACTTCGCAATCCGCGCAATGACCCCGACTACGTAGAGTCCTCAGACGAAGACGAACCCACCGGTCCAAGATATACTTCGGGCGTTCATTCCAAGCGAGCGCGGACACTCTCACCAGCCTCAGCTAAACGAGCGTTAGACTTGAAGCGGCAGGAAAGAGAGAAATCTAAGAAGGAACGTCGTGATTGCGAGCGTCAAGCGCGTCGTCAAGCCAAAGAAACGGCTTTCCTAGAGGAACTCATGGCCGAAGCCAGTCAGCAATTTGCCGCTGGTACGCAGCCTCCCGCCTCTCCCGATCTGACGACTTATATACTCATTCACACAATATATCTAGGCTCTTCACATCATCACGGAAACGGTGATGGAGCATCACAACAACCGGAACAACCACTCGACGACGATGATGATGACGATGATATGGAAGCTGTACGACTGTCCATGATAGAAGAGTCTCGTAGGAAGTTGGCCCAGCTAGAGTCTGACCGACCTCTTTGGGAGCAAGCCGCTCACCTGCGCAAGGTTCGCGAGCAGAGGGAGGAAGCGGAAGCTCGTGCCAAGGCAGAAGCTCGCCGACGTGCAGAGCAGGAACGCATGGAAGAAGAACGTCGAGCCAGAGCCCGACGAGAAGCAGAAGCCAGAGCTCGTGAAGAGGCCATGAAGCGCGAAGAGGCAGCGCGGAAGGAAGAAGAACGACGGAAGCGCAATCAGCGGTATTCTGCTGGGCCTTGGACAACACAGCGAGCCCTGGAGCGCTGCCGGACACTGAGCGAATATTTCGACACCACAAAATACTCCTCGGAGAGCCCCTTGTGCTTCGAAGATATTCCCTGGCCAGTGCTCAGTCCTCCTCAGTCCTTCTCCGCAGAAGACATCGATTGGTCCAGTGTGGAAAAGTTCTTCCATGCCATCAGAGTGCACATGAAGCCGTTGGACTACAAGACCTTTGTCGAAAGGTGTCACAAACGATTCCATCCTGATCGGTGGCGATCTCGGGGCTTGTTGAAAAGCATAGCCGACGAAACGGAGCGCAACTGCCTCGAGGTTGCAGCCAACACCGTTGCACAGGCCTTGACGCCCATCTGGCAGGAAGTCACTGGCCGATGAATCATTGACCGCATATTTTATTGTTATACTGCTATCATATCAACATCATGCATCACTAGTTGTCGTCTCAGCATTGTTTTAGGAGTAACTCTGTATCCTAGGTCTAGCTTTCCCCTTTTTTTCAACAACTCGGCGCCAAATTCCAAACCAATTACACGAATCCCCGCACGGACAATTTCTCTCTGCCCTCCCCATCATTGTCTCCGTCGCGTCATTGGTTTGATTGCGGCGACCTGCTTGTCGTCTCGGAGTAGCCTCAAATCCGATTTTACATAACTGCGCAGCCTCCACTTTGCCTGCCGATTCAACTGACGCAAGCGCCAAATACCACTGCTATTCCAAGCACCGTCAGCCTCGAAGCAATCTGGTTTCTTCGCACTGAAAATACATGTCGACCGAGGTCAGGAGTGGCGAGGCCTTCAATGGCCTACGCAGGACAAGATCTCTGGGTGATATCCAGCCCCCAAGAACAGGCAGGCGACACCGCGACCGTGTTCGTCATTCTCAGCATCCCCTCGTTGTTTCAGAGGACCCCCATTCCCCGATATCCCATCGTTCTCAACTCATCAATTCTCCATCTTCAACTCTCAATGATTCCCCCAACGCCGGGTCAAGCAGGGGAGGGATATGGTCACCTCCACCTGTGATGATGCAACACATGGAGGAAGCCCAGGCACACCACCGAGGGACAAACAATGCCACTGTCCGTATGCAAAGACCTCATAATCTCTCTTGGTACAGCAAAATACTGGCCTTCTTTGGGTACGGGCGCGGTGCTTCGCATCAACGCAGACTCCTTGTGTCTTTGCTATGGAATCTAGCGCTAGGCTTTGCACAGGTGCGCTGTCTTCGTGACTATATATGAGCGGCTAACCTAAGCCACGGCTTGCAGTTCGTGGTAATCGTAGCCCTGCTCGCTGTCGCTGCTACGACGGACAGCCCGACATCCGCAGGTATCTCAGAGTGGGCCGCTTGTAATCGGCCTCTCGGAGCGTGGTGCTGCTTATGGATAGGTAGGGTTGCTCTCGCTTGCATTCTCACTTATTGGGGATGGGTTCGGGATCGGGACTCGTACGTCAATTGCGTAAAACTCTGTCGACGGTCCTGACATCCATCCCAGATACCAATCTCCCGATGACGTTGAAAATACGCCAACTGGGCTTAACAACGCAGATACCACTTCTCCACCGTCAACCTCCGCGACCGGCACCGCGTCCAGGCGGCAGTCCGTCTCGAACAATACCACGGGCAATAGGTCCTCTAGACATCAAACTCCAGATGGACGAGAGATGACACCCCCGCGGCCGCTCTTATATACTCGGTTCGCTCTGCCCTCTCTGATGATTCGTTCTCTGACTAATCCATACTGTCAAGGCTTTCTCTTCTCTCTTCACTCGTGACGCTGAGTTGGTTCCTCACCGCCCACATTTTGGAATACACATCCGTGAATACTTGCCGTTTTTCATCACCCCATTTATGGTGGCTCGTCTTCAGCATCCTATGCCTCATGTACATCATGGTTTTGGAGGTTGTTCTCATTGGATTTGTTGTATTCATTATTGCCCCCATCCTCTTCGTAAGTTTTCCTCTCCCATGCCAGCCTGCATGCACTCAGTTAGCCCCCTTTCAGCTCTTCTGGAATATCTTGTTAATGTGTCTAGGCCGACATCCCTTGCAAAACCCCGGCCTGATCAAACCCGAGATTGGAAAACTGCCACGATCCGTTGTTGATCGTATCCCTCTCGTCATGTACATCCCCCCGTCTCCCGAAGACGCCAAATCCCCTATCACCATTCCAGAGGCTATTTATACCTACCCGCCGAAAGAACAGTCCAAGTCAACCGCACCCAAGAGACGCTTCAGGTTTCTCCGCCGATCCAAAAAGTCTGAGCCATCCCAAGGACCAGATCAACCCAAGAACGGTTCCCAACCAGAGAAGTCTTCAGATGAACCTCAGTCTTGGGAAGATCAGTGGGAGCATTGTGAATATCCATTTGTCAAGTTGGAGGGAAATAGGGCGGCGTGTGCAATTTGTCTGATGGACTTCGAGGAACCGAAAAGGATAAACGGTAATAAATCGAAGGACTCAGCTGCCAATGATGAGGCAGGTGCTGCGACCGAAGCTAGTACGCCGGATGCTGAAGCCGATGCCCCATCACCCATGGTCCAAGAAATTGCTATCGAGAGACCCACTACTGAGGCGGATCAACTTAAACTGACGGACGCTGGCGACGGTGCTCAGCCCTTACGACTTTTGGGGTGCGGCCATGTTTTCCATGTAAGCTCTCTAGCTCTATCATTGCCTACCGTCCACTCACCCTGTTTAGAAAACTTGCTTGGATCCGTGGTTGACCGATGTCTCCGGGAGATGCCCTGTGTGTCAAAGGCCCGTAGAGATGCCAGAAACGAAGAAGAAAGGATCTGAACGGGGAAGACGAAGCTAAGTGACGGGATGAGCGCAACTTTGTTCAACGACTCTTGGTTGAAGTTATGTTTTCTAGTCTCCTACATGTATGTTCGATGTTCATTTACTTAGGATACTTTTCTAACAATGTATTTTACTGTCGTAAACCAACGCGAATGGGTAATTCTTCATCGGCCTCATGGTGTCTCCACTCCGGAGATTTCCAGACCACGATTGTTAAGGGGGTGCAAGTTCCCTCCCGCTTCGACGACGGTGACGACATGCGCGTGGCCGTCATCGCCGATGCGTCCTTATGTTTTGCTTGACGTGTCGAGAAACTTTGAGCTTGCCTCGGGTCTTCAGAACTCCTTTTTCTCGTAAGTTCTGGCCGATCATCTGTTGTCAAGTACACTGCGAGTGCGCTTGTCACCGGAGCGGCTCCAATGACTCCAAATTCAAGCTATCCTCCTAAAACTTTGCGCCCCTCTGGGGGGCATTCTTAAGGTAGGAAACTTTCGGGAAACCCACTTGTTCGACACCGATGCCCATGAATTTCATCACTTGCAATAACCTCAAGAAACTTAGGTCCGCTATCAAGCGACCGTGGTTGTGTCGAACGGTCAAAACCAAATCGGAAGATCACCCGTATCCTGAGCCACAGGTAATGTGATGTGTGTTTGTTTAGCAGGCTGTAGGTGATGCTCATTCTAGCCATTTCTACTAGCTCGACCGTGCCGATCGTGGTACCTGGGCTGATAGTCGCCGGCGAGGTCATGGGTGGGAGCAACTTCTAAGCGAAACCATAGCAGTTCCAGGGTGCTCCTGTCAGTTCTGTGTCGCCAGACAGCAAGAAGTGCGTATACTTACAGATCCATGGGGAAAGACCTCTTAATTTTTGGTGGTAAAGGACCCGGCAGCATCCCATCCGCACACTTTAAGCCCACATAACGCAACTCTTCCGCAGGGCTCTATGCCTCCTTTGTCTAGTGTCTACGATGTGCTATACCCATCCAGAAACAATCGACCCGTCAATCTCCAGTTCATTCCATGCTCGGGTTCTCTGGTCCAAACATTTGACGTCGATACCGGGTACGGTTCGACACGACCATCGGCACCAGCTCACCCGTGTGGGAGGGACTGGTGTGGTAGCGAGACCCACCTGTTGAGCCCTCTAGACGACTACCTCGAAGCACCTCCACCATATACGCGGAGGGATCCTTTGTCTAAATTATAGTTACTTTTCCCTTGCAATACTGCTTGTATTTGTACCGCCTACTTACCTCTTCTGCTTGATTTACTGGGTTCCAATCTTACCGCGTCCACGTATGTCCCCTGTCCCCTGTCGTGAGAAGTGTCGCGTCCGCCAATCAAATTGGTTCGATTCCCGGCCTCGGAATTCCCACGTGAGCGAGAGAGACCGCGTTCAATCGAAGACTAGGATGACGACGCTCACACTGAACCACGCAACCTCGCCTCTCCTTCTTTCTTCTCTCCTTCATCTACGTTGCAGGCCATGGCCATGTCTGCTTCACGCTCCCTAGGTGTGTCTGCGGCTTTACGTCGTTCATACGCGACCCTCCATCCTGGCAGAAAGAGGTGAGTGTCTAGTATCTGTAGTTTTCAAACACGTTGTGCGGTCACAGGCTCAAGAATGAAAGTCCTACAGGTACAATGCATCTTCTTACACCTGGCCAGAAGCTAAGCCTTTGCTTCAGGAATCGTTTTGATGAACATGGGCGGTCCATCAACGGCATGTTTGCATTATTACCTCCAGACAACACCCTGACCATTTTGCAAAATTCAGGTACCAGAAACCTATGACTTTTTGAACAACTTGTTCTCAGACGGCGACTTAATTCCCCTGCCCTTCCAACGAGTGTTGGCCCCATACATAGCTCGCCGAAGAACCCCGCAAATTGAACAACAGTACCAGGATATTGGCGGAGGTTCGCCTATCCTACGTTATACTCAAATTCAGGGTGAAGGCATGGCCTCACTCCTGGATGAGCTACATCCTGAGACCGCACCACACAAAGCCTACGTCGCGTTCCGGTACGCAAACCCGCTAACGTCAGAGACTGCAAAGCAAATGAAGGAGGATGGAGTCACTCGAGCGGTAGCTTTTACCCAGTATCCGCAGTACAGCTGCAGTACCACTGGCAGCAGTCTAAATGAACTTTATCGCCTCACGAAAGCTGGTGACTTTGGCAAGGATGTTGAGTGGAGTGTAATAGACCGCTGGCCGACACACAGTGGATTCATCGAAGTTCGTGCCACACTTTTTACCGTCCATCGAAAATACGTGACTCATGCGTATCATCTACAGGCTGTGGCACAAAATATAGAAGCAGCGCTCGCGAAATTTTCACCTTCGGACAAGGACGATGCTGTTATTTTATTCTCCGCCCATTCTCTGCCTATGTCCGTGGTCAACAGAGGGGACCCGTACATCCTTGAAGTTTCTGCTTCCGTCGCTGCTGTAATGAGCCGGTTGGGTCACTCTAATCCCTATCGCTTAGTATGGCAGTCACAAGTCGGACCACGAGCTTGGATGGGTATGCAAACCGGTGAGGCGTTGAAAGGGCTGGCTCGCTTAGGCCGGAAGAAAGTTGTCCTCGTTCCAATTGCCTTCACGAGCGATCATATTGAAACACTGTACGAGCTTGACCTCGAGTACGCTAAAGAAGCTCGCGAGGTAACTACCTGTGAAACCTTTCTTAACGCCTAAATGCTGAAAGTTATGGGGTTGCAGCACGGGATCGAAGTCTATCGAGCGGAGTCGTTGAACGACTCCCCTGTATTTATTCGCGCTCTGGCCGACATTGCTGCCCAACATCTCCGTGAATACAATTCCGGCAAGATCGGTTCAACCAGTGTACAAATGGGACTCCGTTGTCCGGGATGTACGAATGCAACGTGTGGGCAGCAAAAAGCTTGGTTCGCTGCAGGGGGGAGATAGGATGTGGTAATGTCGCATTAGGTAGAAGAACCCCGAAACGTTGATCCTAGTAAAATTTGTATCATCGGGTAAATCGAGTGTTTTTGCTCCCCTCCAGCTCAGGGCCTTCCCTCGTGTCGACGGCGAGGGTGCATTCCAGGGGAACCAAGTAGTAAGTTGCAGTTGCTGACTAAGTTGGGCTGAGACGGTGTCACTCGGATTAGTTGATAACCATATTTCCTTTTGTTATTACAAGGCGCTTGCGATAGTGGAATAAAAGGGAGGAGACAAGCATCAATCTCCAGACAAGCCTTCCTTAGAACATGAACATGAGTACCACCGTCGTTTCTGCTCCCGGTAAAGTTCTCATTGCAGGAGGCTACCTCGTCCTGGATCCTGCGTACTCGGGCCTTGTCGTCTCCACCTCATCCAGGTTCTACACCGTCATCCGCCCGGGAACCCCAAATCAGATCCTGGTATCGTCCCCCCAGTTTGCTGGTGCTTCGTGGCGATATGATGTTGCGGGAGAGACCGTTCTCACCGTCGAACCCCATCAAGAGAAGTTAGTACCGTGTTTCTTGTGTCGGATGACTACTGTTGCTCTAACCTTCTTCTCTCAAGCTCGAGCAAAAATAAATTCGTTCATTTAGCTTTGCAGAGCGCGGTTCTCCTTGCTGCTGAGAAGAAAGGTTCTTCAGTGGTTCTGACCACGCTAGCCAAAGGCCTGGACGTCACTATTGTCGGCGATAATGATTTCTATTCACAACGAGCAAAGGTCAGCGCTACGGTCAACTCGCATTGATTCGTCAATTTTACCGATCGGACTGTCAGCTGGCTGAACTGGAGCTTCCACGAAACTTGGAATCCTTAACAAAAATACCTCCATTCGCACCAACAGGCGTGCCACTCTCCGAAGTCCATAAAACCGGACTGGGTTCTTCAGCTGCTCTCATCACCTCCCTTGTTTCCGCTCTTCTTGTTCACCTATCCGTCATCACCCCAGAGGAGCTCTCTGAAGACGCCTCAGAGGGACGTTCACTTGCTCACAACCTCGCTCAGTTCGTGCATTGCTTAGCCCAAGGCAAAGTCGGAAGCGGCTTTGACGTTGCTGCCGCTGTGTTTGGAAGTCACATCTACACTCGCTTCGACCCCTCGGTTATCCAGAACCTGATGGCTGGTGACTTGGTGCTCATTCCGCTGCTCCCCAGGCTTACATGTACACTGATGCCTGCTCATTGACAGACATCTCCGACCAGAGCCTTACTCCCGACCATCTCCCCTGCCAACAAAGCATGGAATCATCGTATCCAGCCGTTTGCCCTGCCTCCATTGACAAGGATCATGCTGGCTGATGTAGACGCGGGGAGTGATACTCCATCACTCGTCGGGAAGGTGCTGAAATGGCGAGCAGACAATGGGGCGCATGGTATGTGCATTTCAATCAGTGGCGGGAGTTCTGTTGTTTTATCTCCGAAGACTCACCTAACACACAGCCCATGCCCTTTGGACATCAATTGATCAGTTGAACCAGTCGCTCGCCAATGTCCTGAACCGCATCACCCAGCTCCATGACAAGGATCCAGAGGTCTATGGGGCGGCCGTAAAATACCTATCGACACTGCAGGCCGTTCAGGTAACTGCAAAATTAATTTGACGCCGTGTGGTGAAGTGCTAACGGCAACCCCTCGGCTAGTGGATGGCGAACCCATGGACCCCTCCAGAAGAAGAAGACATCATGACGGCATTTTACGAGGCTCATCAAACATCGGAAGTAAGTTTTTTCCTTAGGGAATCCAGGCTTGCGTTATTCCATTATGAATGTTCCTAACCGTCCATGTTTTCGCACTTAGGCCATCCGTGCTAAAATGCGGGAAATGGGTCAGCTGTCAGGGGTGCCCATCGAGCCGTCTCAACAGACAGGTCTTCTTGATGAATGCGTGAAGCAAGCCGGTGTTATTGGAGGCGGTGTTCCCGGGGGTAAGCACCTCTATTATTATCCTCCAGCGCCGTCTTTCTTATTTTTTTTGTTGTGGTGTAGCTGGTGGCTTCGATGCCGTTTGGCTTCTCGTGTGCGACCCTGTGGACTGCTCTCCCGATCAGAGGCCAACCGAGCGTGTAGAATACGTCTGGGGTCGCCACGCAACTGTTTCACCCCTACTTGCTGTAGAAAGCAAAGCGAAAGGCGCCAGAACGGAGAACATAGACAAAATCCTCGGGTTGAAGGATACTCTGAACATTTCATAACATCTTGTCAGCGCGATAGCTCCGTCCATTGAATTAGAATGTACTACATCATCAATACTATATGCTAGATCTTTATGGTAGTTCCCAATATGTAATTGCGTTACATGCAAATTTTAGCGTCGCCTTGAGGAGTCCATACTTTGCCGAGTGCAAGAAAGAGGGAAATGGTCATCACAATGGTACCGAACGCAGCACACAAGATGGCAGGCAATTTGGCACGACTTGTCCAGGGCTCATTCGATCCCGTCAGCTTCAGGTAACAGGCGGCTGGAAATATGAAGGCTAGGGCAGTAGCTGATGCGCCACCAGTGATTTCGAGCATAACGCCTAGGTCGCAGGTGACCAGTGCAACTGGGGGACGAATCAGAATGTAGGGGACGACTTTGGAAATGAGTATATGTACGTACTGAGCATTGACGATGCAAGGATTGTGGTAGTGAAGAATAGGTGCCGTTGTTGGTTGAATGTTTCATGCGAGAAAAAATATTGCTCGACGACCTGGTTGATAAGGTAAGTCAACGAAAATTCGAAAGGAACCTGGACCCACCTCGCGACAGACGAACAATTCCAAGGGAAGCGTGGTGAACATGTTCATACCAAAACAGAACCGTGCTATGTTGATGAGGACGTCGTTCTAGAATAAAATGGATCAGACGATGCAACGAGGACGAGCAATAAAACTCCTACCCGTGCAAAATTGTTGAGGATATTCCCCTGCGTTTTATCCGTGAAGACCACATATGCTGATATAGCAAGGGTACAACAGGCGACGAGCGAGACGAATGTAGAAATATGCGTGACCTTAGCGAATCTATCTAGAGTTGGGGTCCGCAGACTACCGTATATAAGAAGGGAGTTGTGGTGGCAGACAAACGCGAAGGAGATCACCCCAATGGCTTGAAAAATACCAGGCCCAATGACGGTGAATCGTTTCGAAGGGTCGCCTTTTAGGTCATCTGTAACGTGGGGTCCTTCAAAAAGAACCGAGCCAACGATGATAAGCATGCCAACAAGTGCTAGGCCTGATGCACGCGACAGCTTGTGGATATCACGGTAGAGTGACAAGGGGTACGAAACCGTGACGGTGCAGAATACGATCACGAACTGGCGGTTGGCGAACAGCGAAAGAATGGGTATCGTATGTAGCGAGGGGAATATTGAGCGAATGACGTGGGGTATCGTGTCACCTGAAAACAGAGATGAGGCACGATGAGAAACATCGGAGAACTTATCCTACCGATGATGATGCCAAATGCACACATGCCTGAGACGTGCATCATAAGTATTTCGGGAAGGGTGCCTGAGATGGAGGATAATGTACGTACCACCAAACGCAAAAGCGAACTGAAAAAAGGATACAGCCGCTCGACCACTAGGACCGAAGCACCGGTCCATTATGTCGATGTACGACGAGCTACCGCTGAGTTTGGCATTGAGGACGATAAGTCGGATGGTCCAGTCGGTGACGCCGCACAAGACCACAAGGAGGAGCAGACCAGTTAAAAAGCCTGCTTGGCTAACAGCATAGGGAAGTCCTGGGGAGAAGCGTGAGTCTTCGTAGGAGGGCGCGACAGTGGTTAGGACCCACCAATGATTCCTAGTGTATTGTGAGGATTCGTCCGCTGAAAATATTTGGTTAAAGTCACGAACCTGCGCCGAGGATGGAATTGGCCATGTTAGCCACGGAGTCGATCATCCCGCCTCCTGCGAGCCGTTTGGCTGCTACTTGTTCCAAGTCAATATCAGAGTCGTCGAATGCAGTTCCGTTGCCATTGTGCAATGGTATTGATCCGTCAAGACTCCTCCTGGCTGCCGATGCATCCGCAAGGCCAACGAGCAGAGGCATTCTCTGGTCATCTCTCCTCCTTGAAGGTATAGGCTGTATGGTCTCAATTTCGGCATCATCGAGTTCGTCCGTGTCGAGTTCGTATTCTGGACGCGTCGGTAGCCTCAGATGAGGTGGCATGAGGCAAAAAGTGACGAAATGACAGCTCACCTGCTTCCCTGCTGGTTATGGTGGACCTGAGCGGGGGCGCAATAACTTGGACCTCCTCTTGGAATCTAACTGCATGCTCCCCTCTATGATCTTTCTGTGTGTTTAAGGTACTTGTGCCCTCGGAGTCGTCGTCAAAGTCGTCGTCGTCGACAGCGAATATGGTGTGGTCTTGGTTGTCGAGAAGAGGTTGGTTTGCCTCTCCATTTTCTCTCCCAGAGTCTCTCACTGTAGATCTTTGCGAGAACATGGGACCATGAGAAAGGAGGGGGTCGTCGTCGTCGTCGTTTATGGTGTACGAGATTTGGCGCGACGTTGCACATGAGCCGGGCGCTCGTCTCGATAGGGGCGTACATAGAATACATACCATTCAAGTTCTCTACCTTAAATCTGGAGGGTAAAACTCCACTTAAAATAGTTATGTGAAAGCCCTCAAAGCTGCTCCTAGGAAAAAAGGACACTTGGAGGTGGACCCAATGTTTTTCTGAGAAATGCTCCGGCTTGCTAGATTTCATAGGGGCGCAGGGACTCACCTGTGGCTTGAAGCTTGGGATGGGACAACGCACGGCATTTTTGCACGACAGACACTCCAGATGATAGTCCAGCCAGACATAGATTGCTGGATAATACTCGAAAGTCTAAAGATATACAGAATCATTGATCCCATTTGGATCCAATTCTACCGCGGATGTCGATGAGCCATTACTTGTAGAATTGTGACTACTTCCTCGATGCGTTGATCCTCATATAAATCTCAGAAGACTGGTAGCATCATATTTGAACAGAACTTGTCTACCATTGTTGCGGTTGCAACGAAGGGAGTACGGTACTCCAGTAGTTGAGGCGCCCTTGGCGTCTGTCTGACTGAGACCGCCAACCCCGCTACCAAGCCAAAAAACCAAGTCGCTTTCCCATCCCGAGTCAGTTCCAAGTCGGCTGTTGCACTAATTTTATAAAGACCAGTCCACAACTGCGCTGGAGGGCCGGTCCCACTTTTTTCTGCCATCACCAACTCTACCGCGACGCAAGCACCTTCCAGTCGTCTCCGCTCTTTCCACCACCATGCAGAGCTATCTGCCACGCCTGCTTGCTCTTGTCTGGCTCGTTGGGTTCGTAGCTGCGGATCGTGCAGCGCCCGGAGCCCTTGCACAACGCTATTCTCTTACGACCAGCACAACGTTCCCTTTCCCCACCGCCACGCAGTCAAACGCCGACACGCAAAACCTACTAGTACAGCAATGGTCATTGGGTAAAGGACGCATCCAGGATGGGGCTGATAAGCTCAACTTCGTCTCGGATCCTTACCCCAACGCTAGTGTGTCGGGCGCAGCAAATAACAGTGGGCCCGTCTTGGAGGCAACCTACCCCGCAGGCAGCTTCTCCCATGAGACCGGAGGTGCCCAATTCTACAATCTTTGGAATACGAGCGATGGTTCTCCATTCCAGTCCATGATGGTGTCTTACGAAGTGGCATTTGAAGAGGATTTTGACTGGGTGAAGGGAGGAAAACTTCCTGGCCTTCGAGGTGGCCTTAATTCTACTGGGTGCAGCGGTGGCAACGAGGCTAACGGGCGGGATTGCTTTTCTGCAAGGCTCATGTGGAGGCGGAGTGGGCATGGCGAAGGTAAGTAACTCGCATGAAAACGCATGTCTAGCACACTCATCGTATCAATCCTGCAGCATATCTCTATGTTCCGCGTTCCAACAATATCTGTTCCGATAGAAGCTTCCAATGCAACGACGATTTTGGTATCAGCGTCTCAAGAGGCTCGTTTGTCCTCACTGCAGGAAGGTACGGAAGCTTTCAAGTTTCTTCACGAACTTTTTTTGACGCTCTTGTAGATGGCATCGTATAACGATCGTTGCTCAGCTCAATAACCCCACCAATGTTGCAAACGGCAATTTCCTTGTATAGTGCGCAATCGCGATCTATCAGAACCATTTCCCTTCATATTAATGATGCGTTCTTGCAGCTTCAACGATGATGAGGTTATACGACAAGAGAAGCTTCAGTTCCGTTCCGCGGATTCCCTTCACATCAACGGCTTCTTCTTCTCGTGAGTCTTCCTCGTGAAGTCTTTTATCTGGGCCTTGCTGATGGCCACCCGTTTCCTCTTGCGTAGAACATTCTTTGGAGGTGTGTATCCCGGAATCATCTCCAACAACATGTGCTCACTTTCGTGACCTTTTCGTCTAGGATCCGACTCCTCCTGGGCTACGCCGGTGACGACCCACACGTATTACCGAAACATCACCCTATGGGGTGGAGGTCAACCCTCCAACCTTACCGGTCAAGTAGTCAGTGCCGCGCATCGGCAAACTATACTCCCCTCCATCATACCCTCTGTGTGCATTGCCTCTGTTCTATATGTCATATACGGCTTGTTCTAAGGCCATGGTCTTACCGGGACTTGTGCTACACACATATTTACATGTACGACTCTCTTTATTATACAATCGGAAAACACCCGGTTTTACTTGGACAAGGTTTGACCATTTCAAAGGTGGTAAACTCGGAGTCAACGCTCGTGTGGGCTTTGATTTCGCGATTTTTGAAGTACCTGATGCTGGGTACCGAGATGGCGAATATCTCCATGATGGAATGAGCAAGCTGTGAACCTTTCTCGATCTCCACTGAGATATTAGTCAACTTCCAAGTTGGATACCGAACATCTCGCATCCTTCTGGCGAACATTCCCTACAAAGCGAGAGCGGTAAGTTGGCTTGCGGAGAAAATGGGGAAGGGAGGGGGCAGGACTCACCCGTCTGATAGCAGTGCAGTTGGAGTCGATGCATATGTGTAAACTTGTCAAGAGTGCGAACTTTTCCGCAAGAAGGTCGACCATCCGTAGGTCCAGGTCATTGACAGAAATAGCCAAATCTCGGAGAAGTAAGGACTTTCCATAGTTTGCCGACGAAAGAGCTTGCGCCAAGTCGCAAATATCGTCAAAATGCAAGGCCTTGCCGAGGATGCGGAGACTGCGGATGCCAGTCGAAAATCGTTTTACTTCCTCGAACACAGGAGAGAGCAAGTCCGCGTGATGGAGTAAGCCGAGGTGAAGGGAAGTCAGGTCGAAAGGACGGATGTCTGCAAGAACGCGTGGGACCCAAGCTATGTCCGCGTCGTGTTCCATGAAAGCGCAGGTTAGCTTGGGGCCTAATAGTAGTTCCCTTAGTGATTCACGGTGGTTCTCAATGAATTTCTGCAGGATTGACACGTCGCTCATGTGGGCGCGATCAATGGGCTCGTCGATGCAGAACCTTCGTAGGCGAGGAAAGTGGTCTAGAGAGAGAGGTATGAGATAGGTGCAAAATTGAGCTCCAAAGAACCTTACTCAGGCCAGCGATGAGGGGTGTGAGGTCGTAATACAGAGGAGGGCGGAAAGAGATGTTTTCGAGAGTTGAGGAATGCTGGTTTATGAGGGCAAGAAGCTGCGATAGAGATGTCGTGTTCCAGCCTCGGAACAAGGGACCCTCAGACCAGATACTATGAGATGTCAAGTAGATATTCAGAGTTGTGAGATGGGACAGTTTGGGAATGAGCTGAGCCGGTAGGCCATTGAAGAATCTGCCTATTGAGCAGCGCTGCCAATCAGCCTGACCGAGAGCAGAGTCGAAGCCAACTTGAAGGAAGTAATAATGATAGGATGTAGGGATTTGTTCCGAAGAAGAGAGGGCGAAGAGATCGCACAAATAGCGTAGTCTGAGCTCGTCGCTAATGGCAACGTCGTGGGATATAAATTCCTAGCAAGAAATTAATACACGTGAGAGGGGGTAAACGTCTCACTGCGACAACGCACATCCTCGGACTTGCTGTTCTTAGACTTCGCGTTATTCGATTTGGGGTCCCAGAACAACGTATACTCCCGTATATTATGTAGATGGGGCAGAGTTGTCGTAAGCTCACGTTTCACCTGCTTCGTGAAGTGCTTTCCAACGCCCAGACGCGTCAATGTCCGATTGAGCAGTGACTTCTGCCTCATCTCCAGGCGAACAAGATACTCGGCGAAGAGCGGGGCAACGCCAAACTTTTCAACTCTATGAGCAATGTAGGGGTCCCTGTATCCAATGTAAGTGGGGGGTAGATAAAGTAAGTTTATGAATAGAAGCACTGAATGCGATTGAGCAGCCGTATTTCCGAGAGGTTGAGCCATTGGAACGTAAGCTCTTTGTATTTAGTGTTCAGAGCCAAGTCGAGGAAGAAACTGTTGACGCTGTAGAGCTTCTTCAGTTCGTCATCTGGGATGTAATGGACGATATGAAGCCATATTTCGTGAGGTAAATCTTGCATGATAGCACAGATTTGAATTCGTGGTCGTGGTACTGGTTGAACTTGAAGAGGAGTTCTGGGCGCTCGAGCATTAGCGCTTGTGTCCAGGCCCCTATTGCTAACATTTGCGTTGGTCATCCAACGATGCCCACATCTCTTCTTTCTACTACATGGCTTTCTCTGGTGCTCTTGTGCGTCAAATTATCGACTCTTGCTTCATCATGTACTGACTGCAACTGCTAGACATTAACAGATCTTAATGACTTCATCACACCTTCTCAAGCCTGCATCAAACCAGTCGAGCAAGTCAATGATAAAACTCTGAATAAATTTGCGACAGCGTCGGTCAGTCGTACCCAACTTCGGTCCTTTCAATGACTGACAAGCTATAGACAGAAATACAGATCGACTCTTCTGGAGCATACTACGAGGTTGCGGCGAATGGTCTTGACTCCACTAAAACGCCGGACTCGAATCATAGAAAGTTAGAACAAGCTCAAGTCAATCTCAATGATTGTCTAGCATGCAGGTGCGTGAGTTACTCTCATATCAACTCCTCATACTCATATGGATGTGAAGCGGCTGTATTACCTCCGCAGAATCCGTATTGATTACCCTACAGTCCCATATCGAGGTTCTGAACGTCCTGGAAGCCAATTCCAGCGTTGACCCATCATGCTCGTCCTACAAACTCCCCATCATTTCCATATCTCCACAAACTCTCGCCTCTTTGGCCGCCCATATCTCTGTTCCGTCTGCTCCCCGAGTTACCCCCAGACAGATCTTACGTCGAGTACGTAAGTTCTGCACCGACGTTATTGGCTTCTCCCACGTCTTCGATACAACATTTGCACGTCATCTCGCGCTGCAGGAACATATCCGTGAATTCATTGAACGGAAAAAGCAGGATCGATCCGAACAGTCCGAACGACAGTTGCCAATGTTGGCAAGCGCTTGTCCCGGATGGATTTGTTACGCGGAGAAGACACACGCAGAAATGCTTCCATTCATATCGCGGACCAAGAGTCCGCAGCAAGTGATGGGTACGTTGGTCAAGCATTGGATGGGCTCGAAATGGAAAAAATTGTACGTTGTTCTGCAGGTTATCGCTTGTCTGTGACGACTTAATACAATACCGCCACTAGGCCCAATGAAATCTACCACGTCGCCGTGATGCCATGTTATGATAAGAAATTGGAGGCCTCTCGGCAAGATTTCTATGACGATGTTTATTCTACGCGAGACGTGGATTGTGTCATTACGACCGGTGAACTTGAAATCATGATGCGCGATAAAGGTTTCGACCTATCAAAACCCGTTGTGGGCGAGATGGAGAGTGATTCTGGCCAGCCAATGCCCGAGCTCATGAAGCACCCCGGCTCCTCATCTGGCTCCTATCTCCAGGCGATTCTCGACTACGTACGGCAAACCTCTCCGGAGCCATTGGATTTATCGATTCAAACGATGCGTAACGCAGATTACGAGGAATATGTTTTGAAGAAACGTGGTGGTGGAGATGTTGTCTTCAAGGGCGCCAAGTGTTACGGCTTTCGAAATTTGCAAAACGTTGTGAGGAAGGTTGGCAAGGAGAATGGCATTAGGGTCACGTCTGGCGCGGCTGGTAGGGCATCGGCTCCACGGCGAGGTACCGCGCTGCGGCGTAGCAAGGGCACGGATGGTCTGGCCGTCGGTGGCCAAGCAGCTCGTTATGATTATGTGGAAGTCATGGCATGTCCAGGTGGATGCATCAATGGTGGCGGACAACTCAAATCCAGATATTCATCTCGTGTTACCGATGCAGAAGGGTTTTCACGCGACTGGACCGAGAGTGGCGTTGCACCTGGTAGCACAGGTGACAACTTCAATCCATCCGAGATGGGTGCCAAATGGGGGGACAAAGAGTGGACGAAGGAGGTTGAAGGAACTTACTGGATCGACTTCGCTGCCATGTCGTCATCGGCTTCCGGTCTAGACCCTTCGGTGCCTAGTCCTCCTGATCATGATCATCTGTCGTCATCCTGCGACCCGAATTTCAGACCCAGGTACGAGGATGCGAATTTGTTGAGCCGACGTGTTTTATTGGACCTTTGTTACGGCGCGCGACACCCGTGGAGTGGAGCTCGTAACGTACAAGGTAAATTTTCATTCACATAATTTTTATATCTATTCTTTTGCTTGGGAGAACGCCCGTTGAATTGCTCTATCTACAGATCGGCCCGATGCTGAAACCCTTGCGAGGACTTGTGACGTCGGTGGTAATGGCGTCGATTTTGATTGGAACCTCCCATTGGGTGCTGGTTTGGACGGAGATTCAGATGGAATGATGCCTAGTCTTATAGAAGGGCATGGTGAAGAGGAAGAGGAGGAGCGTCGCAGGAAGCTGTTCCGGACTCAGTATCGAGCGATAGAGAGCGAGGTCATCGGTCTGGCGGTTAAATGGTAGGCAGCTAGAAGGAGGTAAACATACACCATGATAAACTGGTCCAGCGCGATGTCGATCTTGCACGAATATGGATGATGGATACGTTTTATTAGGGTAATATAGCCTGCGTGGGAGATAACGCTTGGCTGTGTAAATACGTTTCGTAAGGAGTAAAGGTTAAATGCGACGAAACGGGGAAAGTGCTGTGACGGATGCGTGCTACGAACATACAGGATTGGATGCAAATGCGATGGGGGATTCCGAGGAGTTGGTAAGAGAAAGATGCAGCTAATGGTGAAAGCTAGCGAAAACAGAGAACATGATGAGCAAGATAACAGAAGAAGTAGATGATCGAGGGGATGGGTGGGGGGTTTAGGGGGAGATCTAGGCTAAGTCGTCGATAAATAGATGCGTAGAAAGTACAGTGTATCGTCCTTTGGCTTGATTAGAAAGGGACTTGGATTGATTGATCTGACGTCGTTGAATCGTTGAGAGCGAATTAGGCGAGAGAAACGGGGAAATCGCGGGGAGGCGTGGCTGACTATCGGCGTGGTCGAGCACCGTCTCCTTCATACCAGTAGTGGCACGTTGAACAGTATTCTTGTCTGATTTCGACGACATTCTCCTTGTAGTCCGGGCCTAGATACTTGAATGGATAATAGGTCATGACGAGAAGTCGCAGGTGACATAGGGGGGCTTACTTGTTCGCAATTCGGACAATGTGGACACGGCCTAGCATGACGACATGAGAATTTACAGAAGCGACTGCCACAATCTTTCTTGGTGACTTGTCTTGTCTGATGGGGGATTTGTGAGAAACCTCGGAAGCAAGAAGAGCGGGGAAAGCGCGATGCTCACCACTTTGTAGTGACCACAACCAAACTTGGTCCCCTCACTAAGATGAAGACGAACGAAGATCAGGGGCTAGGGGGTGGATAGATTCGGGAGAAAGGGACGAACGTCTCGTAATTGCACATTTGAGGGGTGTTGGTGTTGAATGAAGGCTGGGATCGACGCGTAGGTGCTGGGTGAATATGGGGGTGGTAGTATGAGTGTGTGGAGGTTGGGGGATTGTGCACAGCACAAAGGGGAAGGCTGTGTGTGGTTGTTTGAAGCTTGAAGTAGCGTAGAAGAGGTGTTATGCGGGGGACGATGAAATGGTATGGTGGGGTAAGGTTTTAGAAGGAATCAGATGAGTCTTTATAGGGAAAAGCAGGAGAAAGATTCGAGGCAGATTCGTTACAAGTTCCGGATCGGGCTGAGCAACAATGATGATATCTGCATGTCAAAAAAAACTCCGATCCCTTCAACGGCGTCACAAAGACACGGCCGGCACGTGTCGGTAATCTAACTTGAGGACGGCCGAAACCAAGCAGCGCCAAGCAACTCCGTAGCGCTCACAACTCACGAGTCTCCGCGCCCGTGACTGTTTCGTCGTCGATGGTCTGTGCGGACATGCCCATATTCCTTATATTCTGATGGCCTCCTTCACCCCCACAACTCGCTCGCGCACCCTCCTCTTTCTTTCCTACCGCGACTCACAGGCCCCCTCGTCGCGGCGGCCACGCTCCAGAGTCGACAACTACGACGCGGACCCCTTCTTCGCCGCCGCAGACGAGCGTGAAGGCCTTATTAGCAATAATGCGCAGTCCGCACACATTGCAATCGACGTTCGCGACTCGCTTCCCCCAAAATGGTGCGTTTGCTCGATTCTTTCCCATATTCGAGCTCACCTTTCCTTTGTCTATGATGTGACAGGGTGGATATAGCGGAGCAGGTCGAATTCATTTTGGCCTCCACACAAGTCAAAAGTCGGTAGTTGCGTTTTTCTTTTTCTTTCTTCCTGCACACGTTTCAACTCATTTTCAACACGTTGCCTACCTGCGATACGAAACTGAAAAAATTACTCCGTTTTGAATTGCATCACCACCCACCTTCTGCTCTTTCGCCCCATTCTGTAATGTATATGCAGTCACCGCCCTCGAGAAACTCCACGCCAAACACGTCCTTCCCGGTTTCACGGACCGATCACTCGAGGAGCAGGAGATTGAATCTGCCACTACCGATATAACTCGAGTATGTTGTTTTCTTACCAGACGCCGTGTATCTCGCTAACGAACTAATAAACCGTGTCTATCACCTCCATTTGCTTTCATTCTCAATCGACATCAAATTCACCTAGGACTTCAGAAAGTGCCAGTCTCTCATACAAACAATCGGTTCCTTAGCTTCATCTACGCCACACCCCTTCCCTCCTTCTCAGAAACCACACCACGAGCTTCTGGCAGCGAAGAATGTCCAAAGAGGCCTGGCCGCGAAGGTTCAGGAGCTCAGCGCCACTTTCAGGAAGAAGCAGCGCGTGTACATGGAAAGTAGGTCGCTTTTAGTTTCGCCTATTCCTCTTACCTCCCGTCGCTTCGGCTTTTACCCAAGGCGACCCTTACAAAGTACCTTTCGCTATCTTCAATGTCGACCGCGAGCTTGCGGTTCAACATCGATCGATCCATCGATTTTGTCATGAGACTGCCATTTAAATACACCGCTTCCGCTCCCTCTCGTAACAACTGACTAATAAACTGCTTCATTAGAACTGCAAGGTCATGCGATAAAAAACCAAGACCTTCTGATAGCGTCAGGTACGGTATCGTTGAAAGGTTCTGAAGGCATGTCTGCTGTCGATGAAGATGTTGAAGCCGCTTATGTGCGTCACTATTGTTCTATCAGTCCCCATGTTACACTCACCATCATAACCATCAACACGCTGTTTATCCTTTTCCTGCTCTGGCTTTTTCCGTCTCCGCATTGAATTCGATCGTCCAACCTGCATCCGCTGTATGACCGGTTATAACCCGAATTATCCGGCTGGAAAATTGAATGACCATACTGCATTTCGCCATATGCACGCCTCTTCCTTCGCGTCTCTTACATCAACAACTTTTTGTGGAATGGACTCCCTTTATTCCAAAACTGATCATTCGCCTCTGATCAACACGCTTTTCACGCCACGCCTCGTCATTTCGCTGCCGTTTTCACTTCGCATCTCGCCTGTTGTGTTATATATCCTGATTCTTGATGCACGTTGGTACCCCGTTATCACCGTGTCGATTTCTTTGGCTTTGTTTTCCACTTCTTCACTTTCATACATCCCTCCTTCTGCCCCTTCGTCCTCTTCTATTTGCATCCCATGACCTTTCTTTGGTTTCCATCGAATTCTACGACTCGCTCACTCCGATTCATTTGACCTGGACAGTCCACGACGCAATCACAAAGCCAGTCGTATCTTACAAACAATGCAGACCTGCAAGCACGAGACCGCGAGCTTCAAGAGATAGCCAAATCTATCGCTTCTCTCGCGGAGTTGTTCAAAGACCTTTCGGCGTTGGTCATCGACCAAGGAACCCTGCTCGATAGCGTGGAATATAATATCGAACAAACAGCCGTGCACATGCAAGATGCTGTCAAGGAATTGGATGTCGCGACCAGGTATTACCCCATTTCAGTTGCTTGTTTTCCCTGGTGGATCCAAGATTAACAATGTTGGTCCTCGTTTGCAGGTATCAGAAGAATACTGGGCGGCGGAAATGTATCTTCCTACTGCTGTTGATCATATTTGGTCTGATCATCGTCCTCATATTCAAGCCCAGACGTCATGGGATGTCGTCGCCTTCTCCCCCGGAGCCCTCTTCCTCCGACATCGTCTCAGCCTCACCGATTTCCGTTCCGAGATATCTAATTCCGCCTCCGACTCCAAGAGAAACAGCTTCAACAATTCGGGGTGTACCCTGGTTTATGTATCGAAGGACTTCTTACTTTAGACCCCCAGCTCCTAGATAACTGTTATTGTGTGCTATTGCTTTCTACCTCATGCTCTCTTTGGTGCACTCGTGTCCTGTGCAAACCTCATTCTCGCGTCATAGCTGGTAGTCCAAGGACCTCGATTATCACTCTAATTATACTTCCTTGGTTTATACTTTGCTGGTTCCTCACCATGCTCAAGTCTAGATCGAACCTTCAACGGCTGCAACTTTGTCTTCACATGGAGTGGAAGTTTAAAGACTGCTTTCACTATCCGCATCGTGCTTCTGCATGGTAGCTTTCCGATGGCCATCACGGCTGCGATGTCTCCGACATGGCCTTGGGGGAATGAGAGAGAGCAGCGCAATGTTCCCTGAATAGTATCAATATTTCATCCGGACGCTTGCACACGCCGTCCCTCAGATAAGGCTGCCTCACCTCCCCGAAGCAGCGTGCCTGGCTTTCGACTTGGAGAGGCGATCGAACCTGGCGCGTTGGCCTCGTTGGCGATACCAAGTGTCCCAAAAGTGCATGACCGTAGATATCATGCGTGCGTGACTCCCATTGGCACGCTCACGAGCTCACGATCCAACTCCTGTGGGTTAGAGAGATAGCGGGCTGCGTCGCTTAAGTGTTGTATAGGATCTAACGTGGAATACGAACCCCGGCGTGCAAATACCAGATACACCCCTTTCACATCTCCTGGATCTGGTCGCAGCGTGCCGCCTGTTTAAATGAGGCTTCCTTCCCGGCTGTGATCGCCCAGAGGAAGCGGGAAAGAGCTCCAGGTGCAGGTGCAGCTGGTTTATAATTTCGAGTTTCGACGGACATTTACCCTTGGATATGAAGTTTGATGGTCGAAGGCAAGGAAAGGAAAATTTGAATGCTTTGGGAGATGGGACATTGCGCTGATATGGCTATTGGGTATATCATTTAGGATATGAAAGGGTTCATTGTGTTCAATGAGATGGGTATCGGTACTGCTAGTGCTGCTGCCCCTTCTGCGGGCACGTTCTCTTTGGCCGTGCATGGCGTACCTATGGCCTCATGATCTGCTCCCTACTCAAAAGAGTTAGCGAAGCGGTTTCTCCATGCAGAAAGACATCGACTCGATGGTGGTAGTGGTATATGTCACGTTTCGACGTGGTCGGAAATTAGTGGGCACTGGATTGGGCATGCGAGTGGTTCCTACTTAGTTCCGGGTCGAACGTCTGCAGTTGGGTAGAAGGGGGTTAGCAGGTGAACAAGAGGGATATACTTGGAGCTGTGCATTTTGACGAAATACCGACGGTGGTGTATTGATATTTTGATTGAACCTCCGGTGATCTGGAGTTTCCTGCATGCGTGTTTAATGCAAGAGATCCAGAACGATGGCCCCCGAGGGCCTGATATTAGTTATTACCACTTACATTAATGAGATGCGATAACGGCTTGGATTCGAAAATATCTGGGTGGTTCGACTTTGAATGAAATGTGTGTACAGACACATTGGGACTTGCATTTGATCAACTTGGTGGTGGACTACTCGGCCCCGATTAGGGTCGAAGCATGTGAAGGGATTAAAAGATTTGAAGGTGCTAGGGTACCTCCCAGAACCATTGGTCCACTAAGATGAGATGTCTCGGCGCGATGTTGAGACGATCCTTGCTGTGCTGATTTATTTCCGGACAGCTATCGGAACCCTGGATTTTGGGAGAACGGTGTAGCCGGGTAGCGCGTTTTAATTGTCCTGGGGCAACGTCATTGCGCAGAGTCAGGTGGGCGTCGACCGAGAAAGGAGCAACAAATGATACAATATACAAATTTCTAGAGTCTATGTGCGTGGAAAGTACACTTCGCTTTACCCAAACCGCTTTGAAAGTTGATCATAAATGACGAAAATTATAGCACTACTCGGTATCGAGCGTGCCACGGTGACCCCACATCCAGCGTAGAGGCCGCGAACGCCTTGGGCTTTCCATATGTCTTTGAAGGTGCGGAAGAAGTTGGCCTTCTTCGCATTTGCAGATGAGGTAGGATGAAGTTCATCTTGGGTCTGCATCGTGCTTTTGACGGTGTCTGCTGGAAAGAGCGCGAAGTTGAAAGCTGCGCCAGCTATCGAGCCCGATAATGCTGATTCCCATATGAGCAGTTGGGGCTTCCCTTCATGAGACGAAGCGTAGGTGACAGATTGGGGGTTCGTCGCGAGACGGTGTTCAATCAGTCGGGCAGCGACGAATTCTTTTGTGGAGAACCAAGCAGCAGTGCCGCCCGTTTCGCGAATTAGGGTTCCCGTTTGGCCTAGCCAAAGACCGCGTAAACCCGAAGTAGCTATTGTTGAGCGTATTATGGCAAGAGGGCCCATGGGAGACGACGAGGACGAGGTGACTGGCGCGAGCATTTGGACTTGCATTTTACATTTTACAAGTTCGATTGGAGTTCTGCACAGGCGCCCGTGAGCAGTCTATGAAAACCAAGCGAAAGTAGGACTCACAGAACGAAACTAGTGAACGCCCCGGCACCTGCAGCAGCCAAAGCCAGCTGGGATAAAGCCAACTTCTCACTGGGGTCTTGAGCGTAGACCTTACGAATGACACGTTGGAATTCCCCGTATGTCAAAAACAAGGAAGCGTTCTCTGCCATTGCCCCGACGATGGGTGCCGGCAAGCCACGGTACAAGCCCTTGAATCCCTCATTCCGAAACGTTTTCTTCAGACAATCGACGGGTCCACTGAATCGAGCTGTTTCGTCCAGAACTTGCGATTGAAGACGGACTTTGGCCAAGTCGAAGGGATGTTCGAAAATTTTGGAAACGATTCCTGCTATGCTCCCAAAGGAAATCTCTTTAAGGGCTCGGACAACTGGCTGGGGTGAGGAGAATGCATCAGGGGATGTTTCCATTCAACGTTGAACGATCCACCGACACCGACGACGGGCTTGGGCTTTGGCGAAGGAAGGAGTCGGAAGAGAAGAAGGGTGATTGCAAAGGCCGCCGCCGCGAGGCCAAATAGGCTCATTCACAGCCGTCGATGCGCATGCTGCATGTTTTTGGCATCCCCGGGCCCGTTTCTTCGACAACAGATTTTCATGGTGCCGACGGTTATGTTATATCGACTGACAAAGCCTTTTCTCAAGCAGACACGCGTCGTGATTAGATCTTGCTACTTGGGCTAGCGGGCCGCTGCCTATGGCACGGCGTGAACGAGCCCGATATAGTATACACAAAGTTCATCACGGAAGGTGTAAGTAAGTACAAAGTAAGCAAATTGACGAGTGATGTGCAGTGTCAGTGGAGGAAACGGTGATGAGACGGGTCCATCACTCTACAGCTTGACGGTCAGAGGTCGAGGAGCACCGGGATGCCTGAGCGAGGACGTCACCAAAGTCCAGTGAGGTGGCGGAGGACTGTGCCCCCGCATCGGCGATGACATCTCCAAATGGCAAAGTTGCGCGAAAACATGACACTTGAGGGAGATCAGAGGTCATGTAGAGGATGGGGTCTCTAGTCGCCTGAGAAGGCTATCACCAGTTGTTGATGGAAAAGTCCAAGAATTGATTTAACTGCAAGACCTAAATAAGAATTCGTCAAGCCCACTCGCAAGCTGGTTGCAGAGATACACTCACAGCGAGCACAAACATTGAGGACGAGTCGACTGTGCGGCACAAGGGTAAGTGCATATGTTGTTGGGGGATTGATTGATCATTGATGATTCTTAGGATACAGCCCGCCAAGAATGCAGGTCCAAGGCTCAAGCTTTGAGGGCCCAATTTTCGTCTTCGATATCGGCAGTGACACCGATGCAGGCGCAAAGTGTCGATGACACGAAACGTCATGGAGAAGAGGTTTCATGAACGACGCTTGATAGCGTTAGCTGCGGTGCTTGGAAGGAAAACAAGTGGTTCCAGGATGTTACAGTAAGGGAGACGACAATGACTTCGGGGAAGCAAAGGACACTTCGTCCTGCCACGCTGAGATACGTTGATGCAGAGTCCGGAATCCGCGGCGGATTGGTTTAAGGGAGGTCTGAGTACGAGTGCTCGACAAGCATCCTCCCAATGGTATTGACCAAGAGCGCGAAGTACCCGAACCGGGCGACGATTTGTGATGCGACGCAGCTAAGGTACTTCGAATGACCGAAAATTCAACATTCCTGTGTCCAATGGCTGTGAGGAATCCTATTGCTGGACCGGAAACCTAGGTTAGCTTATGTGTATGTGCTCAAGCTGAGGCTAGATCTTCAAGCTTCAAATATTAGGTTCGATGACGCCTTGGGTGGAGGCAATTTTTGTGAGACAAGGAGAAGAGCTGTACTTACGGGCGTTGCCTGTAGGAATGTTCGATGGGGAGGAGTACGGGAGATGGAAACTGGAAACACCATAGAGACAAACCCGCCGTCCAGGTTCGATGATGTATTCCTGCAACGGCAAAGGAATTGTGAATCGACGAGCATTAAGCATTTGGATAGTCGAGGTTGCACTCGCGATCGGGGGAAACCATGCTTAACGAAATTTCAAGTAGAATTGCGGAGGCGATGGATGAGACGGTGTGATACCGTGATCAATAAGCTCGATCACTTTACAAAGTCACCCAAAGTCACTGCACAGTGGCAAACTGTGTACAAACACAACCACCTCTTTCCACCTTACCACAAAGACATTTCGCGGACGCCACATATAATCCTCTGTGTCTCCGTATTCCTCGACAAATTACGTCGCAGGATATGAGGATTCTCCAGAAATCCAAGCGCTCTTCGCCACCCGTGAGTCGTGTCTGACTTGTGCCAGGAGCGCAGAGTTGACATCATCTCTCCAGCATCCTCAGGTAGCTGCGCTTATATCCACCCTCTTGGGCACGCGCAATGAGGATCTCGCAAAAGTATTATCCGAGATTGACTCGTGGAAGTGGCCGCGGTCAGACCTGAACACATGGATCAAGGTCCTGAACAAATTTGACGATATTTTCGAGGATATCATCTCAACGTACACCCTCAACGACATACAACTCGATACATTCGCACCGCAATCGAAGGAGCTCCTCTCTGCGATTCTTAGATTCGAAAGGCTCCTGTTGGAAAACTCGACGAATCGCAAGCTATTCCACTCATACGATGTAAGTGGTCCCCACATTATTCGCGTCATTTGTCACGATTCATCACCTCTCCTTAGCGATTGAATAGCTTGCTATGCTGCGAGGACTTGGATATCGTCATCCTTGCTCTCAATCTCCTTCTGCGTCCTGCTCAGCAGTACTCCAATCAACCATCTGTCACTCAAGCCCTCAGTATCTCGACATCTCGTCTGGAATCTCTAATCAAACGCTGGCCTCAGCTACGCGATCACGGCGTCTCTCTGGTCAACCTCGCTCGCCCGGCTAGCAGTGCCGTCGTCGATGCTCTGCAGCCCGAAGCGCGTCAAGTCAACTTCACGTTCTATCGCATGGCTCCACCCCAGCCCGCTGAAAAGGACACAAAGAAAATGGATACAGATGCGGAAGTCCCACCGGCGAACGTGCCCAGTGGCCCCGTAGTGGTGCAGATCGACGAACAGACGCTCGCATCGAAGCCAGTCATGCACATCCTCAAGGATGCTATCGAGGCACATACGGTACCGGAGAAAGACAGATTCGAACTCATGTGCAGGATCCGTGCAGCCAAGGTAATGCTGAAGGGAAATGAAGTAGATCGGGAGAAGTATGTCATTGTGCGCCTGTTGGCAATAGCCATCTTCGGGCACACGCACGGAGAGAACCACACTTCGTCGCTTTTCCTCTTCGAACCCGATGTCATCAATCACATCGCGGAGCTCCTGCAATCCGACGCAGATGTCTCAATTCCGGTGCAGACTGCCGCCATCGCTGCTCTCGATGCCATATCAAGGTATCGAACGAAAACACAGGAAATATTAACCGCCGTCAATGCAGGGGTAAATCATGGAATTCTCATGGCGCTTGTGCGCAAAACCGTCGCCGATGTCGCCAACCCCGAGTCGACGACGCCTCACTCTTTCGTCGAAGCACTTTTGTCCTTCATCACGTATATCGCCACGCATATTGCTGGTGGCAACATGGTTGTAGGTGCAGGACTTGTACCCCTCCTCATCCAAGTAATCGACAACAAACTTCCGATCCGTCTACCGATGGTCTCTAAAGCAATGCAACTCATTGATAACGTCCTATACAACTTTGCAAACGCCTTCCAAGTATTTTGCTCTGCACGAGGTGTTGAAGTGCTTGTAAATAGGATTGAGGTTCGGCTGCCCTTTTGACTCTAGTGGCACGACACTGATTCTGTTTCAGTATGAAATTGACTTTGACCTCGAGTCGTATGGCGACCGTCCAGGCGTACAGGATGTTTCGGGATGCGGTAGGCCCTCCCACCTTCTACTTTACATGTCCAAGCTGATTATAAGTGTAGGAGAGTTACCTGTTGCTCGGGCGGCTATACTCAAGCATACCCTTCGATCGCTGAATCGCATGATGCAATCATCAGGGACTGCTGAAGGCCTTCGAGGTCTCATAGATTCTTCCATCCTCAAGTCCATCAAGAAAGTCATCCAGTACAGAGGCCTTTTCGGCCCCAGCGTTCTTCCCATCGGTAAGCTCTCATCGTTTTTGACATTCAGACGAGGGTTGCTCACTCTTTTTTATAGCTATCAATATTATGTCGACGTTCATCCACAATGAGCCGACTTCCCTTCCGACGATCCAGGAATCTGGCCTTCCCGAAACCTTTTATCGGGCCATTGAAGGAGGGTTGGAAGCCTCCATTGAGGTAAACAGTTCAATCGCCCTTCTCGTCTGATCCCGAGCTAACTTCCTTTCTAGGTCATCCAGGCTATCCCGAACGCGATCGGCGCGCTGTGCCTGAATGAAGCTGGACAAAAGCAATTGGCCAGTCGTCCAAGTATCATACCAACGATCTTCTCGATCTTCGTTTCAGAACGCCATCTCAAAGTGCTATTAGACAAGGAGAACGCCGTTTTGATGGGTACCGCTATTGACGAGCTCATAAGACATCATCCATCGCTGAAGGGCATCATCTTCGACAGCCTGAAGGCTGCTATGACTAAGATCGAGGACATGGGCAATGCCTGGAAGCCTGAGGGTGATTTCGCGAAGTGGTATGCTTTGACGTCGAAGAAGGAAGTCGAGATTGAAGAGGTTTTGATGGTGGATAGCGAGTTGGAAGCACTGCCGACGGGTGATCAGGATGTGACGATGGATGATGGGCAGGAGAACACCACTCATGCGATAGTCGAAGAACCACTGGACGATCCGAAGCTCGAAAGCGATGAGGCGTCGAAACGCCCACACGACAACCTTATAGTCTCATTCATTGATACCATTAACCGCGTAAGATTTCTCTCGCTCTCTCCGTTATGACAACAATCTCACTCTTTCGCCGTCCGCCAGTTCCTTGAAGGACTCTTCCAGCATCCTCCTCATTGCAAAGACTTCGTGTCTTTGGTCGGTCTGGGAGCGCTTGGGCGCATCTCATCCCTGCCTTGCCTCCCTTATGACTTCGCCAGTAGTGTGGCTTCAGATTCCATGGTTCAGGTCATGCGCACTCTTGCTGAGATCTGCACCACAGAGACCGTCCAGCATCTCATGATGCTGGTGAGATCTTCACTTGATGAGACCAAGGACTTTTGGCAAGTCGTCGGTGGCACCGAATCCAAGCTGTTCTCCCTCGTAGAATTTTCCGAGAGCGATTCTGAGGAGAGGAATAGGCAGTTCCGTAAACTCATTGCTCTCCACATTCGCATCACCCTTCTTTCAGATGTCTTCGCCACGGCTAGTTACGCTCACGGACGAGCAGCGATTGCGTTGCTCCAAACGTTGATGAGTGACCAGGGTCCTAACATCCTCCCGGACCTCGGAGCTCTGCATCGGGCGGCTCTTTGCGAGAACCTTCTGTTCAAGACGGCCATTGGCACACATGGCATCGACGTTGCTCCCACTCCCGTTTCGGCTTCGTTCCCTGGATCTCCTTTCCACGGGGTTGACGCACTCCCTTCGACTGATGGGATGGCCACAGCGAACGGTGTTTCACCATCGCCTGAGAATGTCAACATCGACGAACCGTCTTCAAGCAGGATTTCAGGGAAGTCCGATGAGTCTAGGCAGCGAAATGCGTCCAGCATTAAGCACCTTTCGCATGGACTTCCTGCGGCCTTGGCCCCCTTTTTCCAAGGTACTTGTCACCTTTATGTGTGGGATCTTTTTGTTTACATTTACTCGTAGCTCTAGTCAAGACGTTCCATTCAAGAAGAAATCCCGATTCTGCGCAGAAACAGCAAATTGCTAGGGCATCCAAGCTTCTCGCCGATGTTCTCATGCAGCATATCTCACAAGGCGATATTGGTGGGCAGTCTCTTTGGCCTGGACAAACAGGCGCTCATATATCCTTCCTGTTTTAGGGAACAAGATCACGACGTATTCTTATTACAGTCTTGTTTTCGGGTTGATCACATCTCTATTGGTCGATGGTCAGTTCTACCTATTCTCTTCGGTATGTAATAATCTGACATGGTCAAATATCAGAGCGCCAAACCTCCACAAGCCTACATACTGTGGCCCTTGTAGCGTTTTACGACGCCGGTGGATTTGAAGCAGTGTCTACGATTTGTCAAGAGCTAGTGGCGTCCATTGCCGAGATCAGTTTAACGAAGCTTGAAGACCGCTCTGAGAATCAAAAGCAGGAACTCCTCCATGCTCAAGGGGCTTTGAAAATTGCCCTTCATTTGATCCTCCCAGTCATTTCTTCCAAACACCTCTTCGAGTCTGGTCAGACCCTCCTCATCACTACTCCAGATAAAAAGGATACCGACCCGGGTTACTTCGAGCCCCACAATTTCCTCGTCAAGCTTCGCGTCTCTGTCGTTGAACTCCTAGCCTCGCTATGGGAAGCAGATTGGTTGCTCCAGGCGCCACTTCCAATCACCAAGTCTGTTGTTCAAACCGTTCTAGAGATAGTGAACGGGGAGAACGAAGAATCTAAGCACGATCCACTTGCCGAAGGAGTCTTGCCACGTATGGGATTTTCTCGTCCCACCGCCCCTGACGAGAACCGAGTCAGGCAATTGATCGACATGGGCTTCCAGCGTTCAGCAGCGGAGCGCGCGTTATTGCGGACGCACAACAATCTTAGTGCCGCGACTGACTTCTTGCTCCATCATCCTAATATACCTGAACCGGTACCTGTTGAAGCTGAGGCTGAAGCTGAAGCCGAAGCCGAAGCCGAGCCCGAGCCCGCCGCTGAAGATACCGTTCTCGCAGACGAACCGCTGTCTGGGACCAGCACCTCTGACCAGCCCGCTGATGGCGATGTCGTTGTCGCTGAAGAATCGACTACCAAAGATGCTGAGCCTACCACAGTCAAGTCGGCCGAAGAATGGCGCAAAGATCTTGACCAGGCTAGACTCACGCTTCGCAATGGTCTCAACGCTCGCGCCCTTCAAATTGTCGATGAACATCCCCAACTCATTTCCGATCTAAATGTCGCTTTTGTTCGACCCCAAAATGATCAACAGAAGGAAGCTGTCCGTTCGTTAGTTGACGACATTGCCTCGTTTTCGCCGTCTGCATACGATCTCAGCGAGCAACCCTTGGCTAACCGATGCCAACTGCTCGCCTGGGTGGTATGGGGGAACCCCGCTTCTTTGAACGCCGAGCTCAGAAAGACTCTTCTTGATAGACTCCTCGCGCTTCTTCTATCCAACCCCACCAATGCCACCTCGGAACAACCGGCCTTACCAAAGTGGCTTGCAGCTCATCTACTTTGTGTCGAAGCTTTGATAACATTGGCAGAAGAACCCCGGATGATTACGATCCCAAAACAGGGTGACCCCATCGTCTCTGAGGAACTATTCGAAGGACCCCCTCTTGACGAAGCTCGGAGCGTAGTATTTGAATTTTCCTTGCGGTTATTGTCTATGCCTTCCCTGCCCACGAATGAGCTAGTATCTGCTCTCCGGCTACTTGTCCTTTTGACTCGGAGAAGCGAGACAGCGTCCCTTTTTGTCAAGAAGAACGGGATGGAATCGCTGCTCTCTCGTCTGAAGACTGGCGTGGATCAAAGCTGTGCCTCCTATGTCCTCATCCTCCTCCGTCATATCATCGAGGACGCCGCTATTATCAAACATGTCTCCCAGCAGTCCATCAAACAATACTTTAGCCAAGCTCGATCACCTTTCTCCGATGTGACCTCTTTCCTTCGCCATTGTAATCCCATGGCTCTACGTGACCCGAAGATCTTTATCGAGTCTACCGCAGAACTCTGTTCTCTGAACCATCCCTACGCAACACCTCTCCATATCTCCCTCAAGAATAGCAATGCCGCGCCAACCCCGGCTGGTAGCTCAAGTGGAGAACAAGGTGACATCTCAGTCATGCAAGTAGACCAGCCAGCTGTTCCTTCAGTTCCGGTTGTGGCGCCACCACGTATCAATGAATCCGCCGAAGCTGTCGTTCATCCATTACTGGCCGAGCTGATGCGAATAGGCCGCTCGGCTACACAGACAGAGGCAACCTCACCCTCTGATCCTGCGTTAGGCGCTGCACAAAATCAAGACGGAACACCAAGCGAAAACAAGGAGCAAATTCAATATCAATGTTTCCTGATGCAATGCTTGACGGAGCTCTTGTTTTCTTATGAGCCTTGCAAGCTGGCCTTCCTTTCCTTCTCTCCCAAGAAGCGCACACAACCCGTCGCTAAGGATGCCACCAACAAGTTCCGAAGTTCTGCGCTCAACTATCTCTTATCGGAACTCATATCTTCATCCAACTTGAATGCCCAACCTGTCGAGGAGGATAAGCGACGTCTTTCGAACTGGGCTATGTCCGTCATTGTTGCCCTTTGTGTTGACGCTTCGCACTCTTCGTTGGACTCAAAGGAAGTATCTGGTGAATTGGTTTCCGTTCGGAAATTTGTCTTGGAAGCGGTTAGCCGTGCCATCAAAGAGTCGCCTTCAGCAGAGACCATTGAAGCGCACTATGGGCGCCTGCTCTCCCTTTCTGATCTCTGCCTGCGCCTCCTCACCGTGAAGTTCAATATCAACCCACGCCGCCAAAGTGAAGAAACCTCGACTCACATTGCGAAAATTATGCTCGAGAAGAATTTTGTTGCTGCTCTCACCAACTCCCTCTCAGAAATTGATCTCAACTATCCCAACGTTCGTTCTGTGGTCGCAACCATTCTTAAGCCTCTTGAACAGCTGTAAGCCAGTCCTTTCCCAATCTCTCACGATGTTAATTTTTGGAAATAGAACCAAAACAGCTATCAAGATGAGTCGTACATCTTCTAAACCCAGAGATTTGCCGGGTGGAAGGGTTGAGGTTGACAACGAATCTTTCACTTCTGACGAGGGTGATGACGCCGATGATGATGGCCCTCGTGAGGAGACACCCGACCTGTACCGAAACTCTGCCCTGGGCATGTACGGTGGGGTGCGCATTTCCATCCTCATCAATTGTTAATCATTCTCTGATATTACACTCTTCTCAGGAGATGGAGGACGCGAACTACAGGGGCGAAGATGAGGATATGGATGAGGACGAGGAGGATGAAGAAGATGACGTCGACATGGAATTTCAAGACGAGACAGGTAGCGAGGATACTTCGGGTACCGACGAAGAGGAAGATGTTGAAGCTACTGCGCATGAGTCAGGTGAAACATGGGGCGATGAAGATGAAGAAGAAGATTTGGTGGAAAATGATGAGGATGAGGATAACGAAGATGAGGATGAAGATGAAGCGAACGACGATCCTGATGGCGAGGATGACGACGAAGACGAAGATCACATCGGTACCGGCGATATGTGGACTGTAAGATTACTCTCTCAACCATGTCCTGAGCTTAGAGCTTACATCCGTTAGAACCACGCTGGACCTGGTGTTGATGATGGCGGGGAAGATGGCGACGAGGATGAAGGTGGTAAGATGTTACTAATCGAATGCTCCTCGATCGCTTGCTAAATTCAGACATGTAGTCACAATCCCTATCATTCGTGAGCAGGATGACGGTCAAGATGCTTTGTCTGATGAAGGAGGGTACGTCACTATCCTTTTCAATAAACACAGTCAATTGATCTTGTAGTGTTGCCAGTTACGACGAGTTGGCCATTATTCACCACGGAGGTGGAGACTATACCCACGATATATTCAACGTCCTCGATGGTTCCGGAGCTCGTGACGACCTCGTTATTTCCGGTCGGCGAATGCGTATCCCTGGTTAGTTTTCCTTCGTCCTTTACATTCCATGCAATCACTAACCTAGTTTAGGTGATGATGCCGGACTTTTCTTCGCTCGCCCTCCTGGTGGTCAGCAAGTCTCCGTAGAAAATACCACACATCCCCTATTACTGGAAAGCTCGGGTCCGGCGCAGACCGCTTCTAATCATCTAAGGAGTGGGCGTCAGCAACAACACCAACGTTTCTTAACCGCCCCGCCAGTACCGGGTGACTTTTTCGAGGCATTCTCTGGGCTTGTGGGTGATAACTCTCTGCAACTTCTGCGGCAGATCATGAATGCCACTCGTGGTGGCGCCGAGGACATTCGAATCGATGGCCATGGCCATTCTGGTGTTGTCATAAATCTGGATCGCAACCCTCTCGCACGACGACCTCCCATCAACATTCGCTTCCGTCCCTCCCAGCCCGTTGAGCCTCGGCCACATGGGCTTACAATTCAACCTGTACTCACTATGCAGAGATGGATTGAGGAGGCTAAAATCATACATGGCGATTTCGTGAACGACAGAACAACCAGGTTGGTCAATCACGTGGTCCTTGCGTTACTTCCAGCGGCTGTCGAAGCTGCCAGACAAGCCAAGATTAAGGAGGAAGAGGCCCGCGCAAAGGCTGAGGCTGAACTCCAGAAGGTTCGAGAGGCTGAAGAGGAAGAAAGAAAGAAAGAGGCAGAGAAGAAACGTCTAGAGGATGAGGAGGCAGCTCGCAAAGCCGCCGAGGAGCAAACAGATTCTGGCGGTTCACAAGAGCAGATAAATACTGGTGAAGCCTCAGCCCCCAGTCAGACGGAGGCGGCTGATGCGGAGATGTCTGACCAACCCTCAGAAGAAGCTACCCCTTTAACAATCACAACCGAAGAGCCAACGCAATCCGCCTCTACATCCACGGCTGCGGACGCAGAGGCTTCCAGCGCCCCGCAACGCGTCACTGTCATGATTCATGGAGCAGCCGTCGATATTACTGACACTGGCATCGACCCCACGTTCCTTGAGGCCCTTCCTGACGACATGCGGGAGGAGGTGATAAATCAACATGTTCGTGACCAACAGCGGGCTGCCCGGGTAGAACGTCCGCCTGATTCCCAAATCAGTGCCGAATTCTTGGATGCCCTCCCTCCCGAAATTCGCGCTGAGATCATACAACAAGAACAACAAGAGCACGCAAGACGACGTACTGACGTGTCTGCTCCGACCCGTGGCGCCGCTGAAATAGACGCCGCTAGCTTCATAGCGAGCCTCGATCCTCAGCTGCGTCAAGATGTTCTGTATGAACAAGATGAAGGATTTTTGTCAACGCTGCCACCACATATGTTTGCTGAAGCCGGCGCTTACCGAGAGGCCCGCATTGTGGGCCATACTCGATCGTCACGTCCACCAACGACCCGTCCCGATGTAACAAACGCTGCCCAACGCAAAACTGCACCAAACCACGATGCTATCCAACTCCTTGATAAAACTGGCATCACCGCTCTCGTTCGCCTGCTGTTTTACCCTCAACTTTTCAAGAAAAACGGCTCGCTCTCAAAAGTTTTGGTTCATCTTTGTGAAAACTCGAAGACACGCACGGATCTGTTCAATATCCTTCTCAGTATCCTACAAGATGGTACCGTTGACCTAGCTGCAGTGGACAAATCTTTTGCGCAAATGTCCGTCAAAGCTAGCAAATCGCCTACCCCGAAAGCTATCGGAAAGCAACGCATGGGTTCGGATCTAATCTCGTCGCTTTCGTCCCCTCATGCACAAAGCGATCCCTCGCCTGAACTCATAGTGCAACGCTGTCTCGACTGTTTGAACGCGATTGTACCTGCCAACGAACTTGCTCCTATCTTCTTCCTCACCGAGAACGAGCTCCCAGTGACATTACGAAAGGCACCTTCTCGCAAAGGAAAAGGGAAAGAAAAACCCGCCTCTCAGACACATTACCCAATCGTGCTCCTCCTCAGTTTGTTGGATCGTCAAACCCTTCTCAAGACTCCGTCTATAATGGAGTCGGTCGTAACGCTACTGGCTAATGTCACCCGACCCCTAACATTGTTGAAGGACGAGAAGTCACCCACTGCGTCCACATCCTCCAATCCAGCCCCCGTTCCGACTCCAATTGCCGTTGAAGGAAGTGAAACAGCGGCTGCTTCTTCGGAGGTCCCAGGTATATATTTCCTCAAGTTCGTAAACAATTAGAACTGATTTGTTTTTTAGCTACTCAGACACAACTTCCAGCCCCAGAGTCAAGCCAGAGCCCACCCACCGACAAAATACTACTGTCAAAGCCACCTTCAATTCCACACAGCGTTCTTCGATTGATTGTTAATATCCTCACAATCGGAGAGTGTTCTGGACGCACATTCCAGCAAAGTCTGACACTCATCCAACATCTATCACACGTTCCCGATGCCCGCGATGTAATTGCACAAGAGCTGAAGGCCAAAGCTCAGGAATTCGGGCATGACCTTCTGACTGAGCTAGAGGTGCTCGCCAGCTCACTCGGTAGCTCAACGAGCGATTCCCAGATGAACCCAGCTGCAACCAAGTTCTCGGCCCCTACGTCCACTCAAGCCAACCTTCTACGGGTATTGAAGACAATCGACTACATGTATACTCCCAAGTCATCAGCTGAGGTCCTACCTAGTGGAGATGCAGAGAAGGTCCAACAAATTTACGAGTCTTTCAACTTCTCCCCTCTCTGGCAGCGTCTAAGCGACTGTCTGCGCATAATCGAAGAAAAGCCCGAGACTGAACACATTGCCACTGTCCTCCTTCCACTCATTGAATCGTTGATGGTCGTTTGCAAGCATGTTGGCCCCTCGGCTACCAATACGCGAAGAGCCACTGTATCAGCGTCCACACCGAAGTCCCCCACTGTTTCCAATGAATCCACCGAAGATTTGTTCGTTACTTTCACGGATGCACACAGGAAATTGTTGAACATCATGGTCCGAAACAACCCATCCTTAATGAGCGGCTCGTTTTCACTACTGGTTCACAATCCACGGGTCCTTGACTTCGATAACAAGCGCAACTATTTCACTCAACAACTCCACCGAAGGCCCCAAAACAGAGAGCACCATTCAACGCTTCAACTCAATGTGCGGCGCGCCCGAGTCTTTGAAGACAGCTTCCAACACCTGCAACGCAAGACTGGAGACCAGATCAAGTATGGCAAGTTGAGTGTGAGGTTCTACGATGAAGAGGGTGTTGATGCGGGTGGCGTTACCCGAGAATGGTTCCAAATTCTTGCTCGACAAATGTTCGACCCGAACAATGCTCTCTTCCAGCCCTGTGCAGCAGATCGACTCACGTACCAGCCCAACAAGAACTCTTGGGTGAACCCCGAGCATCTGTCGTTCTTCAAGTTTGTCGGTCGTGTCATCGGAAAGGCTATCTACGACGGTCGCCTGCTCGATGCATACTTTGCTCGAAGTCTCTACCGCCAAATCCTTGGAAAGCCTGTGGATTATCGGGACGTCGAATGGGTTGATCCAGAGTACTACAATTCCCTCTGCTGGATTCTGGAGAACGACCCGACTCTTCTGGAGCTCACCTTCAGCGTGGAGGCTGATGAGGTTTGTTATTTAATTCACTACTTCTCTTCTGCTTTCTTACCTTGTTATAGTTCGGTTACAACAGGATCATTCCACTGAAGGAGCGAGGCGACAGTATTCCAGTCACCTTGGAAAACCGTAGAGAGTTTGTTCAACTCTCGGCTCAGTACAGGCTGTACTCCTCAATCAAGGATCAAATTGAGAATCTTCTCGCTGGTTTCTACGAAATCATCCCGAAGGATCTCATCACCATCGTGAGTTGATCGTATTCGCAGTAGTGCTCTTATCTAACCTCTTTGCACAGTTCAATGAACAGGAACTTGAACTGTTGATTTCCGGTACTCCAGACATTGACGTCGATGAGTGGAGGGCTGCGACCGAATACAGCGGGTACACCAGTTCCGATCCTGTTATCGTATGGTGGTGGCGAGCCTTGAAGTCATTCAACCGAGAGGAGCGAGCCAAAGTCTTGAGTTTCGCCACTGGAACTTCCCGTGTGCCTCTAGGTGGCTTTGTTGAGCTGCAGGGAGTACAGGGCACGCAACGCTTCTCCATCCACAGGGCCTATGGCGAGCCCGATCGTCTGCCACAAGCGCACACTTGTAAGTTTCTCCTCCGTGAGAAGGAGGAGGTCTGGTTGCTGACTGCATTGGTTTAGGTTTCAACCAAGTTGATCTTCCTCAATATTCGTCGTACGAGATGCTTCGGCAGCAGTTACTCTTGGCGATCACCGAGGGAGGAGAAGGCTTCGCATTTGTACGTACTATCTCTTCCTTCCCTCTTTCATTTCCGTGGCTCACATCTTGGTTAGGCATGAACAACCCCCAGTCGTAATGATGTCTGTATTTTTTACCATGATTAGAATAAATCCAATGTATTTAGCTTACCATCCATCCCGTCCATAACCAATCGCATGTGTTTACCCCGCATTTGTGGTAACCGAACATCGTCAGGGTCACCGACTGCACCGGCTAACCGGCGTTTGTATATAAAGCATCCCCTGTCTTCGAGGCAGCATTTCTGCAACCAACCCCATCCAAAAACCAAAACATGAGGGCATTCGTCGTGAACCAGTTGACCCATCCGTCCAAAATCCCCTTGACTTCGAACTACCCGGAGCCGACTCAATTGGCAGACGATGAAGTCCTCGTCGACATTTACAGTGCCGGTCTGAACTTCTTTGATGTGCGTTCTCGTTTCCGCAATCCTTCGCGCTCGGCTAAACTTTTTCGTGAATTCCTCAGATTCTCCAAAGTCAAGGAAAGTATCAGCACCAACCACCTCTGCCTTTCGTCTTGGGCTCCGAGTTTGCCGGTAGAATTGCGCCCAACTCTCCCATTCCAAAGGGGTCAAAGTTCAAGCCAGGAGACAGAGTTTTCGGTTCGACTCAAGGCACGTACGCCGAGAGAGCAGTCGTCAAGCTTGAAAGGATTCTCCCTCTTCCTGATGCCTTGTCATTCGACCAGGGTGCTGGTGCGTGTCTGGCTTCTGGTGTATAATCATCGTGATGTCCTCAACTTCGGGCGCACATAGGTCTTTTTGTAACCTGGCCCACCAGTTATGAGGCTCTCGTCGGACGCGCCGAAGTCAAGCCAGGTAAGTAAACACGTCAAACGCGGTCAGGAAACTGTCAAAGTGATATGTCGTCTCTAGGTGAATGGGTTTTGGTCACAGCGGCCGCTGGTGGCGTTGGCATAGCTGCCGTCCAGATTGCCAAAGGTTTGCCGCACTCATCTTATCTCATTAAAAAAGCACTCAATCTCAATAACCTTCGCTTAAACAGGTCTAGGTGCCAAAGTTATCGCCGCAGCTGGATCCAAGGCCAAGCTTGACGTCGCTGTCAAGTATGGTGGAGCCGACTATGCCGTTGACTATAGCAAGAAGGATTGGTGGCAAGACGTGCTGAAGATCACTGGTGGTCACGGTGCCGATGTTATTTATGATCCCGTTGGTCTCATTCGAGGTTAGCATTTGTCCTTGTCATTCTTCTGATCTGTGGACCTGACTGACATCTTGGCAGACGCGTTGAGATGCATTGCTTGGAAAGGACGTGCTTTGGTCATCGGTTTTGCAGGCGGCAAGATTGAGAACGTGCGTCGTGTTGTATCTCATTGTCACCTTGCTGACAAGTTTGTCTTTAGATTCCCATGAATTTGGTGCTCTTGAAGAATGTATCTCTTGTCGGTCTTCATTGGGGTGCTTACTCGAGTATGTATCATTTTCCATCTTGCACTTCAAGATACTGACCAGTACCCAGTCAAAGAACCCGGACACATCCCGACTGTTTGGAAGGGTCTTCTCGAGTAAGTTTCACCGTGTATTTTATCCTCGCGCCTCCTCATGTCTTGACTTCAGCCTCCTCGCCTCGGAGACCGTCAAACCGGTCATCTACTCTGAAGTCTACCCGTTGGAGAGATTGACAGACGCTCTAGACGCGCTAGAGCGAAGGGAGACTTGGGGCAAGGTCACCATCAGAGTTCGCAATGACAGTGAGAAGTCTAAGCTCTAAACTCAACCGAGCGCGATGAGCACCATGTTCACGGGAGGAGGGATAAGCTACTTGCCACTATTGTCTATTGTAACAAACACCAAGAACTTTGCTGAGAGGATATATCAACATACATTCGACTTCTACATGAACATATAACTAGACTTCCGTGGGGTCTTGAGAAAGCTCCCATAGCTTCTGCAAATACACTTGTTCCGCGGCACAGTCTTGCTTGTCGAGGAGATCTTCTTCCTTCAATTCGGCATCCAGAGCATCGTCGTCATCTGGGTCATCGTCGTCACAATCTACAGCCTTCGAGTCTCGATCGCATATCATACGGAACGACGGTGGAAAGTGGAAGAACGGTATGTTCATCTGGTCGTAGAGAGGCTCGGAGAGATGCTGGTCCTCAGTATCCTCCTCTTCAGCAACATCTTGAGTATCAGATGCTACCTCAGAAAGATAATCACTATGTTCAGGAGAATCTTCGGCATGAGTTGTCACTGATGAATGCCGCACTGTATCAGAGCGCGAGCGACGAGGTTTTGGGGGCTGTACGAGGACGCCCATCCGTTCGGCCGCCTGGAAGACATCGTATGGAGCCACCTATCACAAATGTCATGGAGTATCAATCAATAGAAGTAAAGCCGCACTGGAAGAACAAAGACATACCACCATTTTGGTCTGCGAGTGCGAAACCTTCTTATCGTTCTTCAGCCGCATGGCCTGTTCACGAGCCACGACAGATTGATGTACAAGCTCCATAGTAAAATCGGTGACAATCTCTTTGAGCAACCGTATTGTATTGGCGGAGATGAGTCCTTTCTCTTTGGAATTATCAGGGGTTCTGTGATACATTCAGTATAAAAGGCAGTGGGGAAAGGGAGAAAACTGACTTGATCAGGTGACTTAGAGAGCGAAGGTGAAAAAGATCCAGGCCAAATTGTTGTAGCGTATTTTCGCTCATCAAACCATGAGACTGGAGGACATCACGAGCACGAGCCTTTTGACGTTGGTGAGTGCTGGTTCTATGAGGGTGCCTTATGCGGTCATTTAGATCTTCCTCATCACCAACAGCGGCTGGGTCGTGCCGTTGGTCTGCCTCGTTCTGGTCCTCGACGCCAGACATGTCCTCAGCATCATCTTCGGAGGATGAACTATCCGTGGCATCTTGATGAGCCAATCTACGGCGCTTGGTATTGCGTGCCGTGGAATGGGAATGGAGGGGACGTTTCGTGGGCAGGCGTCCAGGCTTCAGTTTCGCCGAAGTAGCCAGTGGATCAGTGCCTTTGAGTTCGGCACGCTTGCGCCGCATGTACATTCGTTTCAGTACGCGACGTTTGGATCGGGGTGAAAGACCGCCCAGTTCATCCGCGTCGTTGTCGTTGTCATCGTTGTCATCCAAAAGGTCATTGGCATGAGATGTGTTCTCCTCAGCATATTCATCGTCAAAATTGTGTGGCATGCCGGTGTGCGGCTCCAGAGAAAGCCCGCGACTATCATCAACGTTCACAGACTCGCACTGCTCATCGACGTAAAGGGTGTCCAAGATCTTCAATTTGAAGGCATCAAGCTTCTCGAGGACTGCTTCGGAGGCCCGCTGCCGCCCCTTCTCGGTCTTCCAAACAAGAAATTCGTGTTCGGAAATTTCAACAGGGACGGTGGCTTCCTTGGCTGCCAATTCCGCGTCGTTTTCGGCGGCAAGGGCCATGTCTCGCCACCGTGATTCAGCAGCGATGAGCGCAGTGGCCTGCGTTTTCTCCCACATCTGCCAGTATCTCGAGACATGCATCGCCGCGTCCATCTGAGCCCTGATATCCTCTTGTCCTCCGAGTTCAGTGGCTGCAGAGTCCAAAATATCGATATATGCGGAAACATCCAGTACCGTTTTCGTCCCAATAGATTGCGCAATGAGATCTGGACGCAAGCGAGAGTGTATGCTCAGTGCATGGAAGAAAGCTTCTTTCTCTGCCGACGTCCAGTAGCCAGCAGGAGGCACAAATGATGGTAATAGTGGTTCCGATTCCTTGCCTTGAAGGTGAGCTTCAACGCTTGCAAGATGGTCTCTGAACATGTCCACGTATGCCCGCCTCAAAGCTCCAGATTCTTCTGCTAGGATACCTACGTAGTTCATCGTCGAAAGGAGGCATAGGTGGTAGCGGCAGAGCAAGAATGAAACGGTGTGGTTCGTAAGAATTGAAGTCAAAAAATCAAGAGCGTGAATGTGACAGAGTGTGACGAACGAGGCTTCAGGGTCATACATAGGGTACATACTAGCTAGGGGCTACAATGTAAGAAAATTAAAAATATACAGAAATAAGGAGACTGCATGCTAGAGATGGGATTCCGGCGTATTTGACAACCCTATACGCTGCCGACGGACCCAATGCTTCTGTGCCAGCTTGCGCAGCTCCCCCTTCGTAATCTTCTCCGACGGCGTGTGCGCTTCATAGCGGGACATGTTAACACCGAGCAAAACCTAAACAAACGGGCATTGGCAGCTCACCAAAAGGCGCATCTAAGACTAGAATCATCACAGGGACTGCAAATCGAGGAAGCCTAGAAGACTTCAGTACGAAGCATCAACGCCAACTTGATGTCTTGACTCACTTGCTTCTGGCCAACGAAAGCAATTCCGATTCGAAGACTTGACCATAGAACGCGGGTTTGGTAGACACGACCACCGCTACCAGCTCACCCAGCCTCGGGTCCGGTATGCCGACTGCAGCCGCTTCCAAGACTCGAGGATCTTCGTACATGGCATCTTCCACAGACACGGAACTCTGTAAGATGCATAAGGGATGGAAGCTGGCTTACAGCGTGATTATGAACTTACTATGTTCTCGCCACCGCGGATAATGATATCTTTGACTGGATGCCGTAAACCGATAAGAAGGGGTTCGAAACCATAAATAGAACGGCACATACGTCGGTCGTGGATGTACAAAAAGCCTTCTTCGTCAACGGAACCCAAATCACCCGTGCGAAGCCATCCATCTTTGGTCAATGCTTTAGCAGTTGCCTCTGTAAAATTTTGAGCGGGTCTGATGTGCATCGAGGGCTTCAAGACGTACGAGGATCATGCCAATACTCCTTCATCACGTTCGGGCCTCTTCTACGATCGGATGGGTGTAAGTAAACTTCTAGACTGGGAAGTCTTCAGATACTGACAGCCAAACCTCGCCACGTTGTCCCACAGGAACGACTTTCCCCTGGCTCACGATAGTCACGTCATTGACTGGCGCAGGCAGTCCTCTGATTGCCAAAACAGATAAGCTTCAGCTCACGTCACAAGAAGAAAATACAATGGTACCAACGTGCTGGATGGCCGAGCTAGATAGTCGTTCCCGGCACATGCCACGGATATCTAGAAAGATTGAAGCGAAAGCATAAAGTAGCTTTACTGGAGGACCTACGGAATTAGTTTCCGTCATGCCGTATGTCTGACTCCTGTAAATTAAAGGTCAAACCCGCGATGAATGGGTGTGTGGAGGGCTACCCACATGATAGCAGTGGGAAATGACCGTCGAGCCTTCGATGGAAGTACGCTTGGCGCTGGGGCTCCCCCGAATATCAATGCATCAAGGGGATGGCCAACCAAGGTACTCTCGGTAAGGTCTGACACCATTGTGGGAACACTGGCACCAGATATCAACTTCGTTCACGCGACAGCCACGGCATTTAATACGTACCCGCCACCCACTGATATGTTTTCCGTCTTGATTAATCTGATTATAAAATTTGAAGGTCTAAGCCAAAAGGCGTTGTCGCAAGTATAATTATATCTGACCTTACACCTATGCGTGAACAGCGTAAGCGGGAGTAAACAACAGAACGGCAATATTACATACCATCCTCGACAACCCACTTTCTCATCAGGACGACTTTCTGGCCGTTCATCGTGGCGAGCATCTGTCGAGATTATTCGCTTCGTTAGGCGATCGCATAGTAGGGGGGGAGAGGCGGTGTGACGTACTGAAAGACTGGTGGAACCTGTGACATGGAACAAAGGAACAGCCACAAGAACACCTTGCTGAGGACCTTGCTTTGGCTCGGGTAAGCTTTCCCCTTGCCGAAGCTTAGCCCTCAAAACGCCTACTGAGATCTATCGAAGTGGTTTCAACAGATATAGATTTTCCAAAGGTGTGCCTACTAACGTTGCGTAGGTTCGTCAGGAACATTCTCTGTGTGCTCAGTACACCCTTCGGTAGTCCAGTTCTGTTGCGCCACATTCAGAAATCACGGAAGCGAAATCAGTGCAAACATGGAGGTACTCACGTCCCTGAGGTGAACATGATAGTGGCATTGTCTTCTGGGCTGACATCGACGGTGTGTTTGGCACTCCGACTACTATCCATCGTAAAATCATTGAGGGCTTCATTCAGGCAATGCATGTGTTCCCAACATCCTTTCCCATCAAGACTGTCGAAAACGAGGAAACCTTGTGTGCCGGCCTTCGTAGCAATATCGGAAGCGACAGATTCCAGGAGATCCGCACGTTCTGGGTCCAAAAGGATGAGTCTGCATTCGGTATGCTCTAAGCAATAGCGCAAGGGGTCCGTGGGTAACCACCTGGAATGCGACGTAAACGGAGATGTGGCATCTTTAGGGTGTAATCAAACTTACGCATTGGCAAGGACAGAAACGGCGCCCAGGAGGTCTAAAAAGGTTGCATAAGGAGGGTGGCTTTAATCAAGAGAAAGGGAATCATGTACGGCATGCCCAAAAAGCCACTAGATAGTCTGGACAGTTGCGTGAGCAAATTCCAACTCTATCCCCCTTGCGCACACCGTACACCGTACGGAATAAAGAAGCAAGCTTGACGGAGCGGTCGTATATGTATTTGTATGTGAAGCGTTTACCCTCGAACACGATGTAAGTGCGTTCCGAGTACTCGGTGGCGCAATGTGTCCAAAATTCGTGAAGCGAGGACCACAGGTTCTTGTATACGCGCTGTATCCGACCATCCACCAGGGCCGTCTCCATCTCGTGAGGATTTCCTGGTGCACATATCAGGGCGTCGGCTAGTCTTCAATTAGCATCCCCAGCATGCGGCGAAACGCTGAGAGGCTACCCACTTTCTGCTAAGGAACGAGCTGGTGTCCAGGACATGGTTTGGTAGAGGGAGCAAGGAGAATAGGGTAGCGAGGACTACAAGACATTTTGGCCTTTTATGTAGAAGGAAGTATGGCTGGGCTGACATATTCTGGAGATAAGTCCGGATTCAAGATCAGGGAGAGACGAAAGAGAGATCGCACATACCGTAAAGATCACCGCGGATTTTCCATCGACCTCGGGGATGATGCATCAACATGCTGTAGCCGAGGTTCCAGTACCCCTCATCGGAAGTTTACATAAAATATGGCGCCTAAACCCCGTAAGGGAGGTGCTGAATGCAGGGTAGTGTCAAAGTAACCGGGCCATAGCACACAAAGAGTACATGCCGAGTGTTCCTGAGGCCAACACGTCGAGAAGCGGACGATCGCACCGTTGAATCCTAGTTGGCAATGACGATGGTTATAAAATAAGGGCCACGCTATCGAAGATGCTATAGTAAAACCTCATGCATCACCAAGACTTCGAGGTTAAAAAAACTGAAATCGATATGGAAGCTAAAGTGAACGGACATCGCTGATCATCGACATCGAGCCGACGCCACGGCGCATTTGGGGCGTTCACCCATAGGTTAAGATTAATTTCAATCGCGGAATGTGCTCACCCCATGTTAAAGGTGAAGGATCTCGGAGAAAGCTCACTGGCGGCCAGCTTGGCGAAGATGGAGTCGACTTTGAGCGGTCACGGAGTCATGGGGGGACATTAATTGAAGGTAGACGCGGACACATTTAGCATGTGTCCATGAGGCATGGCCCTCAAAGACATACAAATGGACCGTTGATGAAACGCTATGCCGGAAGGTCGCACCTAAAAGAAAATTTCATCAGCTAATCTGAGCAACAGAGTAGGTACAAAATAGACCGCTGAGTCTTATCTCCACGATAGTCCTCGGAGAACAACAATAAGCAGACTTGTCTACCTCCGTCTAGACACTTCAGTGCCCTGTAGGACGCTTTGCCCCTGCAATACGGATGGATAAGGAACAGGCGTCCAGGCAGATAATTAAGCGTAAGTATGCGATCCCCCCGCCGGAAAATCTCAATTTCAGGCGTGTCGATGGGCACCTATGAATGAGAGATGTCGAGTATTCGCATTGGTTCAAAGCAGCAGTCAGAGATCGCTGCAGAACAAGCCGCCGCCACCACTACACGTGGCAGAAGCTAAGCCGATATCACGACGATATCTGCATCGGGTTACGAAGGCTTCGAAAGAGTATTTCAGACATATTTGCCAGCGGTGGAGACGGAGATGTGGGTATCTCGGGTTGCGTGAGCATGAGCCTGATAGATTTATGGAAGGTACAGCCAGTGGACATGTGTCCTTTTTCTTGAGGAGAATGGTGCTAAGCTTGGTAAAGACGTAGCCGGGGTGTGACGGGTGCTCTAGGTTGGCCGCGAGTCAATTCCGAGTCAAAATACCGTGAGGTCGAGTTGGAGATTGGCAGAAGCTGAATGTGCGGTGGGTGCAGAAGACTAAGGTTGGGACATGATCAACGTAGTTATTTCAGCAGCAACCGGCACTGCAAGGTCTCGCTCCAGCTGGGGCCACAGGCAACGAGCATCTGTCCGGAAGTGGCCATCTTGGGTTGTCAGGTGGGAAGTTGAGAAAGTACACGCGCTTGTCAGCCAAGTAAGCGCCGAAGCCTGTCTCACTCATTCAAAGTTTCAAGCACCATGCAGACCACCGAGCTCGAGCCCATCGTCCACATTCGCGAGCTCAAGAAAGACAGCGTCAACTTTGTCTTGGAGAATGTCGAACTTGCGTATGCTTCATATAAACTTCTACGGACCAGATTTATACTGACCAACCATTAGTTTTGCAAACTCGCTGAGACGCGTTTGCATGGCAGACATACCCTCTATCGGTGCGCGTGAGGTGCCTTGTTAAACGAAACCCAAGCTCTGACTTAGTCAAGCCATCGACATTGTCGAAATTGACGTCAATACGACCGTATTGCCCGACGAATTCATCGCTCATAGATTGGGAATGGTGCCGCTCCTGAGTACGGCTTGTGATGAGGCAATGCGATACACTAGGGTGTGCCTATTTTTCTCTATGTCTTCTACAAAAGCACCTAATGAAAGTTGCAGGATTGCACATGCTTCGCCGGTTGCGCACTATGTACTATATGGCTCTCACTTTCCGTCATTTGCACCGACGACAGAACGATCGACATCAATAGCAATCATTTGGAAGTCTCTTCCGGTCCCTTGAATGCCATGGATGAGCCTACTATGGATGCCGATGAGCTTTCTAAACGAATACCGAATTTCGGGCATCCAGTCAGCAAACGTAAGCCACATAACCTTGCTGCTGTTCCGGAATCGTAACGTTGCTTTTACCCTAGACGATCCAAGCGTTCAACCTGTCCTTTTGTGCAAGATTCGCAAGGGTCAAGAACTAAAACTTCGCTGTTCAGCACGAAAGGTTAGTCAGAGTGTGTTGGAAAGATATGCCATTTCCTGAACATGACATGTAGGGAATCGCGAAGGAACACGCAAAATGGTCGCCTTGCTCTGCGGTTGGGTTCGAGTACGATCCTTATAACAAACTCCGTCATACGAGTTATTGGTTCGAAAGGAGCGAAGCCGACGAATGGCCCATCAGTGCTAATGGCAAAGAAGAACCGGCGCCCAGTGAGGACCAACCCTTCGACTTCAATGCCAAACCTACCAAGTTCTACATGGAAATCGAAACGGATGGAAGCTTGGGACCACAAGAAGTTGTGATGAAGGTGCGGATGCTTGGTATCTTGTTATACTCCCCTGTTGCTCATATATTTCTTCGCAGGGGCTCGCCGAGCTTCAGACAAAATTGGCCAATCTCATTCTGGGACTGAAGACCCAACCCGAGCTGGACATGATGGCGAGTGCAGAGCCTGCTGGTACTGGATGGGAACCTTCAGCAGCAGCCACGGGAGGTTGGGGCGCAGCTGATGGTGCTCAGTCCTCAAGAACGGGGACTGGGGCGGCTAGTCCAAAATGGAGCGGCAGTCCTAGTGGTCGAGCGAGTGCATGGGGTGGAAGCAACCACAGTCCTGGACAAGCAAGTGGTGCAGCGTCGGCATGGGGTGGTGCATCATCAGGCTGGGCGAGTCCTGGACGAACCGTCAACGGTTGGAACCAGTAACTTGTCGTCTGATTGTCCATATCGTCTCCCGTTATGTACTGTATCTAGTCGTCAACAATGTTTTGTGATGTTGTAACCACTCGAGGACTCGTACCCGCTTTTGGTAACCAGCCTCGTTTCTCCAAGACAACCCTTGTAACTAGACGGCGCAGCGCGCCGAAGAAACACCTTGCTTTCGGCAGGTACACGTTACTTTTTCGAAGATATAAAATTGAAAGCTTGACCTGATATCTGTCTTGCAGCGCACCTCGCCGCCCAACCTTCGGTTGGTCAGGCTCGGTGCGGGGTTGAAGGAAAACCACGCAAGGCGAGTTGAAGGCGAGTGCGAGTGGCTTGGCATTTTACACAATAGCCTTTTTTGGAATCGGGACCAGTGTGAAAGCTTAGCGCGCGTCTATCAGGGGCTGCACGCCCATAAAAGGGAATGATATCCTTAAAAGGCGATTTATGAGCAAGGTAAGACCTTGCAAAGCAAGGTGACGGATAGGGACCCGTTACAGCCAGAATAGGCAGGTATGGCCGGCCCGGGACGTGGTTCATCCCGAGGTAGCGGGTACTTGTATCTGTAACACGCTCTGGATCAGTGGGACAGGTTAGTCCAGTGGTCACGTCGGTGCAACTCCGGCATGTTCCATTTTCTAGAGGCGTTACAACCCTGCACCGTTCAATGAATGGCTTCCCAAAGGGCCAGCTATAACAAGCTTGATCGCGACAGTCCCGATACTTCTCCAATCTCTGCACCCACTGGCTATCCTTTCCAAGGATTTGGGCTCGCAGACAATCCTGTCGACTCTCTTTCACAACCACGGCCCCCACCACAGTCCAATATAACCTACCCTCCTTATCCTAATCAACAAGATTCCGTCGAAGACCTGCAAAAAATGACTGCAGAAGGCCCCAGGCAGGTTCGCATGCCCGACTACGACCCAGAAAGGGCACACCCTCGTTTCAGCCCCACCGACTCACAAGCGAGTGCTTCGAATCGTCCCCCTCACAGTGCAAGGTCACCGAGTTGGGATTTACTTTCTGGAATAAGGAAATTCGAGCATGGATATGAGGAGTTTGACTCGCGGAACGCGAGCGAAGCACATTTGGCTTTCGCTGACGGGGACGTGCCCAAGAATAAGGTGTGTTACCAGTGACCCACCTGCTCCTCAAATTTTTCTGAGCTGTTCGCGTTAGCTTTCAAAATTTTACCAATATCTCCTCAATGTCTCGATCGTCACTCGTTGGTTTCTCTTCATCGTCCCCGTGCTGGGTATCATCTGGATTCCTGGTATTTTGGGTGTCACGACCTTCCCAGACAAGCATGTTAGTTTGCCTTACCCTCCACCAAGTCGCCACCTTCTAACCTCACAATAGATATGGAACGTCAAACTAATATGGTGGAGCATTTGGCTCACTGTCGTATGGGCAGGTGCGATACTTTGTCGCTATGGAGCATGAATTTCTCAAATATCTCATCAATTCATGGACATAGGTTGGTGGGGTGCTTTGGCAGTCGCGTGCGTATCTCTTCTAGATGCTCTTAGTAGACAGCGCTGATCGTTATGTTGCAGTCGAATCGTTCCTGTGGTTATACGAACAACCATCGGTGTTGTGGCCGTTGGAACGCGTCGTTATATCGACTGGATGGAAGTCCTACATAGGTTTGTGATGGTCTCACTCAAAAGTCCATTTTTTGATCCACTTTTGTTACCATTAGATATGTTGCGTTGTTCGCTTGGACCCTCACTGTCTGGGTCTCCTTTAACCCTCTGATCGACCGAAGACAAAGTGGAGACGCGAGTGACAACGCACGAAGAAATGTGGACCTACTTGCTAAACTCCTTTTCGCGTTTTTCGTCTGTTCAGCCGTTCTCTTAGCGGAGAAGTTTTCCATACAGTGGATAGCAGGGAAATTCCACGAGCGATCGTACGCTGGTAAGTTGCAACCCCCCTTTTTATAATGAGGTTAGCCTCACGCCATGATAAGAGCGCATCGCGGACCAGAAATTCGCCGTTCGAACTTTGGTCACCCTTTATCGTCACTCCCAAGATATCCCGAACAGATCAGATACTTTCCGCGAAAAAACTCATGCGAAGAATGTCTCCATCAATCCCAGTCGGTTGCTCAAGAAAGCTCTCAAAGGTGTTAAGATGGCCGCTACTACCACAACCACAGCGTTTGGTAATGTTGCGTCCGAAATTGCCGGAACGTACGCCACTTTCTTTACACTGACATCGCTTTCGTGTGACATGCTGATCGGATTCCAGGTCTGTACTTCAACCCAACTCGCCACAAGCAATGGTCAAGACAGCGTTAGAGTCCGCGAACAAATCCCGTTTGGTACGTCATACACTCTGGAGTCTACGTTCCTGAGTCCTCATTGTTGATGTCCTGATCGGCTTCGTGGGGTTATTTCCATAGCTTGCTCGCCGGTTGTTTTATTCGTTTACCAAAAAGGGTTCCGAGTACATCCTAGTGGAGGATATACAGCGGTATTTTCCCAGTCGCGAGGAAGCGGAGAAAGCCTTTGCCCTATTCGACAAGGTAAATATAGTCCTTTAAAGTTTCGTCTTATCTCGCCAAGGTACTCAATTCATCTAGGACAGCAACGGCGATGCCACAAGGGACGAAGTTGAGATGGCTTGCATGTGGGTACTGTCTTCGTCTAAGCGTGCAAGTCATTCAATTGTCTTAGGGAATTCCATCGAGAGCAATTATCAATCGAACATTCCATGCAAGATCTGGATAGTGCAGTGGGCAGGCTAGACAACATCCTTATGACGGTCTATATCGTAGTCGCGGCCATGATTGTCGCTGTTGCATTGGTGCGCTCATACTCCGCACTACCCCAAAGACCGGTTTCTAAATTCTCGGCCAGGAAACCCAACTCGTTGCACTCGTCACTGGAGCTGGCACCATCATTCTCGGTTCGTCGGATATAGCCACTTTGTATTGGTTTACATTGATTCCCGTGTCTATCTGTCTTCAGGTTTAAGTTGGCTCATTGGTGGAAGTTTGCAAGAAGTGCTCACTAGCATCATCTTTCTGTTCATTAAACACCCCTTTGATGTTGGAGACCGAATTTCATTGGATAAGGGAACGTACACGGTCAAGGAGATTCGACTTCTTAGTACCGTGTTCTTGGACTCCAATGGTACCCTTGTCCAGGCTCCAAATGTCGCATTGAACACCATGGTAGGCTGGAATTCGCCGTGATTAAACTGCCAGCGGACTGACATCGTTCCGATAGTTCATTCAAAATTTCCGGCGAAGTCCTCAGGTGCGACTCTACCCTTTATTAAGCTTCTTCGATTGTCATTGGCCCGTCTGAGCATGTCAACAGATGTCCGAAACATTCACCTTCAGTGTCAGCTATGCTGCTACCTTTGAAGATTTGGAGAAGCTTCGAGAGAAGATGCTTGTGTTCTTGAACGCGGAAAGGCGGGACTATCATCCCATTTTCGACGTCTCTGTCGTTGGTAGGCATCAGTTGCCCCTTTCAGGTGTGGTCATCATAGCTGACACCTTACGCAAAACCTAGATTTCCCTGAACAAGAAAAGATGAATTTGTCCGCGGACATCAAGTATAAGAGTAACTTCCAACAAGGCGCGCTGAAGTGTACGTCGCTGGTAGACCCTTTACCCATGAGAAATATGTGACATTTATATCCTTCCGATTTCTTAGCGAAGCGACGTAACAAGTGGATTTGCGCGCTGAAGGCAGCCCTGGCTGATGTGAAGATATATGGTCCCAAGGGGAATCCTGATGCTGGTCCAGATGTTGCAAGGTATACCCAGGTCCCTTGGGAAGAAGTCCAACAAGAGGATCTCAAGAAGCAATCAAAACCTCGTCCTGAATCCATCGTACCCGTTGGAGGATGGCATCTCAGAGACAAGAACGCAGTCTTACGTGAGACACCTTGATGAACCCCACCTGCTTTGCTGTATCAACTGACATTCACTATCTAGTTGATCCTTCCTCTGACGTCTTCGACGAAGGTGATGAGGTAAGAGACTTGCGAATGCTGTAGATTGTCAATTCGCTTATCTATCTGCTAGTTACGCATGCCTGATCCCCGCCGTAATCCCTCTGCGGGCGCATCCAGCGCTACTTCTGTCCCCGGCATGCCTTCCAGTGTGATTATGCCAGTTCCCTCCTCACGATCACCCGCTGAACATATTGAAATGACCCACCGTCCATGATTTGGAGTTTTGTCGTAAATATATCTTTGATCTGTTACTCGTTGCTATTTTGCTATTTGTTTTTTTTGCATATGGATTATCCGTCCAATCTAATCGAAAGAAATCATATTGACACGCAAAGCTATTGCAAAGCTATTCGACTTGTCTCAAATTAATCTCGCCTGTCACGAACACGTGATGTGACAGTTCGTGATTATCATTCTCCGCTGAGTTGTTGGTGCTCACTGTCCTTCACCTCCGCCCACCATTCAAGCCACAATTGAAGCATTTGCCCGCCATGGTAAAGAAGCCGACATTCTCTCCCGAGGTAATGTTATAAAACCACTGCGTAACACTCAATACTCATCACTCCCCGGACTTGGCGCAAACTCAGCCCGCCCCCAGCTCCTCGTCGCGTAAATCTCACAAGCGCAAGTCCATTGATGATGAAGACAGCGACTCAGGAAGAGAAGTAGAAAAACCAGCGAAACAGAGCACCAAAAAGGCGAAGAAAGACAACCCCAAGAAGGACCCTCCCAAGGTCAGTGTCGAGGACGTTCCTTTAGGCTGCCAATATTGACTGCTTGCGCCGGAACTAGACGAAGCCGGGTGATGTAGGCTTGACGATGTCCGGTGAATCCTTCATTGAGCTGGGCAAGCAAAAGCGTGCGAGCGTAAGCGAATTCAAGGGCGTGCCATACCTCAATATCCGCGAATATTATGGTCCTCCTGGTGACGAGAAGCCAGGGAAGAAAGGCATTGCACTTTCACGCGAGCAGGTGTGTGCCATAGAATTTACCTCAGTATATCATTGATACGATTTCGACAGTGGAACGTCCTCAAAGCAAACATGGATATCCTTGATAGACACTTCGATGAGGTCGGCAAGTAGATCACGCTCGACCAGCAGCCAAACCCAAACCTATAAACGAAAGCACCACGGTTGATTCTTGAAGTCATTATGTATATTATTATCATGTGTCTAATATTGAATAGTAATTACCCGCTAGTACCCATACCCCTTCATGTCAAGCCGGCAGCGGCATTGTGAGCACCCTCAAAACCTGTGGACAAAAGCCCTCGGGTCCAGTCGCGAAGAAGATGGAAGCGGGACTGGATGTCCAACAGAACCTCAACATACGTGATGCCTAGGTATTGTTTTTCATATCGCCTACAAGGGACGATCAAGTTCTTAGATATCGTCTCCCCAAAATAGGGAAAGGAGCTTACCACCAAGAACCAAAATATTGTCGTAATAGGGTGAATGAGAAGACCCCTTGGTCGCGCATGAGCTCGACTAGACGGCGTCTTTCATCCTGCCAGACAGCAATCGAGCAGTACTTGGCCATAATCAGGAAGATGCGAATCTAATACGCGAAGCCAACGAAGACAAGATCAAGAGACTGGGGCGTAATCACCGAGGGATGCGACTCACATTAGAGTGGGTCGTCATTAGGGCATGATCTAGGTGCCTATTCTCATGAACATTATGTCAACGGCATCAACGGAAGAGGGAAGGACCTTACCTAGTCAAGTCGTTCAATTTCAACACCATGAGGACACGCCGTGGTACCCTCCGTAAGACATCGAAAACAGAAAGGAGCAACCCTTCTCTTGTGATAACGGCGTTTCGTATCGCTTCCATTTCCGCTTCAGTTTGTGGCATCATATCGATCATACCAGAAGCACGCTGGAAGGTGGACTTTTTGGATGACGCATCTTTAACAGAAGCGAATCAGCTCTGGAAGCATACACATCAACATGGGTGATACAAGTAACCTACCTGCAGTATCTTCATCTTCCCAGGTGCCTTCTAAAGCGGCCCTTCCGGTGATAGCTGCCTCGAAGACGGGATACTATAACACAATCAGAAGGTACGGAATGATCATCACCATACTTCCATGAGAAAATGCAAGGGGGTGCTCGATTAGACTCACCAGATCTGGCCCAATGTTCCCAACTAGCTCGGCGAACTTTCGGCGGTCAGCAGTGGTAGAAGGAGAAGCTGGGGCTATGAGAGAAAGCCAAAGCTTGCTGTAATTGATACGCAGCTGCGTGTCCAAGTCGAAGTACAGCCCATGATCCAAAAGGACAATTTCAAAATTGTATGGTGAGCGTGATGACGGCGGAGCTGCTCGAATTAGAAGATTCCCTGAGAAGCTTGTTAGGTATGCTGGTGCGAGCAATCATAGGATACTTGCTAACCAGGGTGAGGATCCTAGAAGTGATACGTCAACAGAGAATCCAGCGACGGTGGCAGATTGAGCTCACGGCATGGAACCAACCGTTGATGAACACCATCCGGTTGAATATTCTGGAGAGCTCGAGAGCCACTTTGTTTCTGTCTATATTTGCTTTTGCTAGGAATCTCAGGTCGTCGACGCGTCCGCCCTTGATATATTCCATGATGAGAACACGTTTGGACGCGTGGATAACTTCGGGTATGTATAGTGAGGTTTTAACATTGCGAAAATCGTGCACAGCACGCGCAGCGTTGTTCGCTTCATGGACGAAATCCATTTCTTTTGGTAAGTTGGTGCGCATTTCTTCCTAAGGCTAGTCAGATTCATGTTTGAAGGTGAGTAAAGGACGTTGCGAACCCCAAGCCAAGTGAATTCAAATTCGGGGAACCAGTGTTTGATCCAGCCTAGAAGGAATACGAAGCGAATAAGCACGTTCATTGACAGATAGATGTATGTATCGCGGAGACGCACCGAGAGTTACATCGACCATCTCCATGTCAATATCACAAAACTCGGCGAGATGAGGATGTTGAAGCTAATCCACGTCGGCTTGAGATACACCTCTGAAAATAGGGCTATTCACCTTGACAGCGACCTGTTGCCCGGTCTCTCTTAGACGACCAACATGAACCTGTGCCAAACTTGCCACACCGATAGGTCTCGCATCAAAGTCCTCAAATATCTCGGAGATGGGCTTGCCCATGTCGGACACGAATAAAGCCTCGATGCCTTCGTATGGCGTGGGTTCGCACTGGTCTTGGAGCGGTCGCATCGTAGTGGTCCATTCCGTTGGCAAGACCGCTCTGGGTTACGGGGTTCCCTCGGTCAGTATCCACTGATCTCATGGACGAATGACATACAGTGATGACATATGTTGCCCAAGTTTTATGAAGATGCCTAGGATAATAGTGAGAAGACCGTTTCCTGCATTAAGGCCCATGACACAGACCTCCATTCGCAAGAAGTGCTTGTAGCACTCTCTTTGCACTACGAGTATGACATTCCGAGTATGCATGGAGTCGCTCATCCTCCGAAATATAAGTCTTGGCGAATGTGACCTTATAATCGACGACTCCCAGAATCGCTGCTACGCCAACCCTCGAGCACCGCACTGAGGCCAATACGACATGCCTAAACGGTTGATATTCTCTGTACGCGACAACCAGACCGCCAGAAACAACGAGCAATGAGGCGGACGTGACCAGCCATGACTGTCGTCGGGCAGTTTCGCGGGATGTGGTGGTGGTGGTGAAGAAAGAAGAAGGGCCCGGGCGACGGGGAGCAGCGTATCTGAAGGGTCTCCCACCGAGATAGGCAGAGCGAAAGCGGAGAGGCATCAAAGCCTGGTCGGGCTTGCGACCACGAACTCCAAAGCGGAAAACATTTGTTCGCACGCATATATTTCGAATTTGCTCAATTCATCATCCCCGCCGCTTCGTTGTCGGGGCCCTCTTATGACTCTCCTTACCTTTGTCCTCATCGCCACGAACAATGTCCATGGACTCTAAAGACGCGTTGCCAACGTCGACGAGCTCATCGTCAGCGAAGGTCCCCTTAGATTCTCTCTTTTCGCCACAAGTCTCGACGTTCGAGTCCGCTCCAGTAACAAATAGCATTGTCAGGGCATCAGTGGCAGAATCCGAGTTCAGCGATGTGGGCCTCGGCGGAGACGAGTCACCCATGTCGAGTGTCGCGCTGTCGGCAAGAAGTAGTATCAAGTCGTTCAAGTCCACTGTCAGTGCTGGCAGTCGGCGGCATAGTGCTTCATCCGCTGTAACGCAGCAGCCTGCGGATGATCCTCCCTTGCCGGTCAATGGGCGTGGATCACACAAGAAGTCTGCTTCTACGACGACAATTCGGTCGATTCGAAACGTTCCCTTCTTACTTGCCAGGCTCGATGCCCAGAAAGCCGATGGTGCCTCTCGTTCTGACCGAGGCAGCATGGATGGCAAATTCCACACCGAGTTCGCCAAGCTGCAAGAGGATCAGGAGGTTAACGAAGCAGGGCCTATAGACTGGGGTATGCACCGTCAAACACAAAGATATCTCTAGGCCTAACATAGCGTAGATTTCTGGGGCGCAGTCATATCTGGTTAGCAACCTAAGATCGACCGGTGCCTTACCATGTATTGACGACACACTTTAGACTATCAAGACTTTGCTGCCGACAATCCCGAGCGACTTGCCCGGGCGATTGAGAAGGGTATCCCGGGAGCGCTTCGAGGAATGATGTGGCAGTTAATGTGCATAATTGCCTCGAATATATGTTTCAAGTTAAGCTCACCATTCCTATCCAGGGCAGCCTCCAAAGACGCCGATCTCGAAAGCGCGTACTTGAAACTACTCAAGGAACCAAGCTCACACGAGAAGGCCATCATGCGCGATCTGGGGAGGTGAGGGCAGTGTTATCCGCAATACTCTGTGTCTGATTCTCCGCAGGACATTCCCCCATCATGAGTTCTTTCATGATGGTCAGGGAATTGGTCAGGAGAACCTATTTAATGTTCTCAAAGCATACTCACTGTAAGGAAATTCCGATCATGGGTTGGAGTTGTTTTGATCATTCTCACTGTCGTCTTCTGAAGGTATGATCCACAAGTTGGATATTGCCAAGGGTTACCATTCGTTGTAGCCATTCTCCTTCTCAACGTAGGGATCTAATCACAGTTTCCAAGTTGTCCATTCTGATTCCTGTCAAGATGCCAGATGAAGAAGCCTTCTGTCTCCTTTGTCGACTTATGCACTCTTATCAGTTACGGGGCCATTTTCTGCCGGAAATGCCCGGTTTGCAGCTACGCTTGGTACGTCTAAACTCATATCTTCGATAAGTGACCCCATGCTTACTCGCTAGAATCCAGTTTCAGGTATGATGGGATCAGCCATGTCCCCACTCCGCTGACAACATCCACACCCCATACTAGTTTGATCGGCTAGTCGAAGAACTACTACCGGTTCTCCATGTGCATTTCCTTCGGCAAGGGATCAAGTCCAGTATGTACTGCTCCCAATGGTTCTTGACGTTGTTTAGTTATCGGTAATCCCTACCCGCCACGTCGAAGCTGAAACACCCATCTGACGCCACTATGGTGTAGATTCCCACAGGATATCGTCTTCCGTATATTCGACAGTTGCTTGGCGAATGGCATCGAAGCCATGTTCGGATTTAGCATCGCGCTATTGACCAAGAACGAAGAAACCTTGCTTACACTCAAATTCGACGAGTTGTTGGCATTCCTGAACACGCGACTATTTGATGCTTACAAGGTGTGTTGCCCTGTGCATCTGTCCCTCCCTGATTGCCGTCGTGCTGATCAGGGATTGCGGATGTGATTATCCTTAGATTGATCCCACGAGCGAGGAAACTGAAGGTAGCACAGTCCTGTACAAAGTAGATGAATTTGTGGAGGATTCTTTCTCGCTCAAGATCACGCCGTTCATGCTGGACGCTTACAGCCATGAATATGAAGAACAACTACGTGAGTTTCCTCGGGTGTCAGGGGAGGAGCGAAGAATTGACGCCAATCCATCAACAGGACGCACAAACGCTCACGCCATCGAGATTGATAACTTGAGAAATAGCAACCGATTGTTGTCAGCACAAATGTGGGTCTTCTGTTCTTTCTGCTGTGATCCATGAGGATTCCTTCAATTGACACTCACCACACATTGTTTTGATTGATCTTTAGCAAGAACCTGGAGTCCAGTCTCGCACAACTTAATGGGGAACATGTCGAACTCCTGGTATGTGATGCTGATCCCTTGTGTTCCTCGTTGCTCAGTCCCGAACTAATGGGACGTGAATGTGTAGAATGAGCTTGTGAGATCTCGCCTACGCAATGAAGAGCTTGAAGGGGAATTAGTAAGATACAAGTTGCTGTGAGAGCGTGTTTCGTGTTGACTTTGGGTTGCGGCGGCTAACATGACGTTAGGTATGCTGAAGCTATGCATGAAAATGAAGACGCACAGTCTTCTCAACGGATATCATTTGCGTCCATGCTCAGCATGAAGACCGGTCGCAGCAAGTAGCGGGGGTACTGTACTGATTTGTTCTCAATCCATGGATTTCTCATTGCATACACACTTCATTATTTTTGTCCTCATACTGCTATCGACCGCATTGTACGCTATTGTTACATTTGTCATATAGAACTTCGACCGCACCGTTTTGCAACGAGCGAAAAAGGAGCTTCCTGAGAGTATCACGGCAAGAGTTGTAGCAGTGGCCAACCGGTCGACCGCCAATACGCTCAGTCCAGCCCCTGTGACCGCGGAGTTTGGTTAATAGGGGCTGCTCCCGTCGCACTAAGAACGACCAACTTATTGGAGGAGCAGGGTTCCACACCCGTATATTCTCACTAGATATGTATTGAGTAAAGCATACGGTAGAAAATCTCAAGTGGTGAAATCTGGTAGCGAATCTATTGCGAGGCGACTTTCATCCAACAGGCTTGCACAGATACAAAACTGGCTGTCAAAAGCAGTCGTTTGAACGTTTACGAGCTGTGTTGTTGTCACACATATAATATTGTTTGCACGTCCACATAGTGGATGCTGAAAAGTCATGACTGCACCGTCTGGCGACGGGCGAAGAAGTAAAGAATACAGGACGTCCCCGAAAAAATAACATAAAGACGAAAACATCAAGATGACTGGAACGTCGAAGGGGACTGGGGGAACGAAGAGAACAAAAGTGAGAACGAAGGAAAGATTGCAAATATAGTATACAAATGGTGCGTGGGTCTAAGGGAAGAAAAAAGGAATAAATAGTCTTTGAAAAACGAAGGTCGAATGGTCGTCGAATGGTCATGTGTTTAGCTACTATAGTCCGAATCCGAGTCGGCGAGGAGCTTTGGTTTTAGGGCGTCATGGAGAATTTGGGTTTCGTGTTTCCCAGCGTAGAGGTTCTCCAGCTCGAGCAGGTGGTATCCCTCCTTCCACCGCTCTGAACGGTTATGTGCCCGTTCGATCTTCCAGCCGAGATAGGTTTCGCAGGAGGCACAGACGATTTCTCGCATCGTATGGGCTCCTGTCGACATGAGATGGACGCCGGGTTTGAGCATGGTTACATGGTAGCTGGAGAGATAAGGGGTTCGGTTAGGGAGGTGATGAGGGGGATGGGGAGCGCAACCACTTACACCTCGCTGAATAAAGAGGCTTTGCCCGCAAAGCCTTTGAAGCCACGAGCACTGGGTATCTAGAAGAGGGGGGGATTTGTCGTCAGTTTTGAACCGTGAGTTGGGTAATGATGAGGGACGTACATCTGCCTGACGTAGGATAACATCCGTGGAAGTGATGCAACTTCGGCAAGTCTTGCAAGCCAAAGGGTGTGGGATGCGCGGAAGTGGTCTACGCCTCGTAGGTCCAGGGGAGGACTGGGGGCTGCTACTTGTGGTACTCGTCGCCGATGAACTGGACGAGGAGGTGGACAGCTGCCTGTGGTGCTGCATGGCTATGAGAAAGAATAATAAAATGCGATAAAATGGGGGAGGTGATGGAGACGGGATGAATGGGACGTAGACTTTATACAGATGGTCACTGCTACCGGGGTTACGATCTACACAGGTTCACCAGATTCAATCGGGGAAGCTGAAGCGCCTGGATGATGAGACGAGTATCGAGTCCCCGAAACAAAGTTTCGCCCGTGCGCATGTGAGAACGGATTATGAGGGATTATGTCACCAGGGAGACCTTCCAACTTGGGATTCCTGGCTCTCTCACTACCTTTCTCGAGAATGGATGAAATCGTCTGCACAGGTCTGCGAGTTCTGTTGCCCGGTGCATCAGAACCGCAACAGGCCACAATCCAAATCAGTCTCTCCTCGGGAAAGATCACCAGCGTGACACGAAAATACTCAAAGCGTGCCGAATACCCTGGTCTTTCCGATGATCATTTCATAGATGCTGGAGACAGATTGATCCTACCAGGTTTAGTCGAGTATTCGCCATCATCGTCTCCATCACAGGGTTGATCTCAATTCACTCCCCCCAGTGCACACGTACACCTAAACGAGCCCGGACGCACGCAATGGGAGGGCTTCAGGACAGGTACACGGGCAGCCGCATCAGGCGGCGTCACAGCCGTCGTTGATATGCCTCTCAACTCGATACCGCCCACCACCACCGTGGACAACCTGCTGTCCAAAAAGGATGCCGCACAAGGCCAGTGCTACACCGACGTTGCCTTCTGGGGTGGTGTCATTCCCGGAAATCAAGTCGGTGCCTCTTTCTTCCATCTCCAGTGATATGACATTCATACTTTGTAATCGCAGGCCCACCTCAGTCCATTGGTGGATGCTGGCGTCAAGGGATTCAAGTGCTTTCTGATAGAAAGCGGCGTAGAGGTGAATTTATCCCCCTCCATCCTCCATCCATCATCCACATCACTGTGTTCATCATATTTCCCTTGTTGTAGGAATTCCCGTGTGTTGACGAAAGCGATCTGAGGTCAGCCATGGAGGAACTTCGTGTGCGCTTCATCACACCATCAGTGCCTCCTCCTCAACTTATCCATCTTTAGCATCTCCCAACAACCCTTCTTTTTCACGCCGAGCTGGATCAACACCCGACCTCCGAAGAGAAATCAACTGACCCTACCCTCTACCAAACCTTCCTCGACTCTCGCCCATCCAAACTCGAAGCCGATGCCATAGCCCTCATCACTTCAATACAGGAATCTTACCCGACTCTCAAGTGCCACATCGTCCATCTATCCGCTGCCACGGCTCTGCCAATAATCCGGGCTGCCAAGGCCAAGAATCTGCCTTTAACCGTCGAGACCTGTTTCCACTACCTATGCCTGTCCGCAGACGATATTCCCAATGGTCATCCCGAATTTAAATGCTGTCCCCCGATTAGGGATACGACCAACAGAGACCAACTGTGGGCGGCGTTGATCGCAGGTGACATTGATTTTGTTGTCTCCGATCACAGTCCTTGTGTGGCCTCGCTCAAGAACCTGGATAGCGGCGATATCATGGGTGCTTGGGGCGGCATTAGCACTCTTGGCCTCGGGTTGAGCCTCCTGTGGACGGAGGGGCGGAAGAGGGGCGTTGATATCGCTCAGATCGTCGATTGGATGGCCGTGAAGACGGCGGCGCATGCTAAATTAGACTCGAGTAAAGGACAACTCAAAGTTGGGTATGATGGCGACTTTGTTGTATTTGATCCCGATGCGGACTATAAGGTGAGTCATCCCATTGTTATTCGGGGGATTTTTCGTTTATCGGATGCGGACTCTAGGTTACGAAGGAACAGATGAACTTCAAGAACAAGGTTTCGCCCTACGAGGGATTGACTCTTCAAGGACGCGTCCAGAAGACGTATCTACGCGGCCGACTGTCGTATAGCGTTGAGGACGGCTTCGATGGAATCGCCGCTAGCGGAGTGCTTCTCTAAACAGCTCATATGTCCATCAAATCATCCTACAGCGATTGCACTGTATGTACTTTAAAAATAACAACTTGCAACTCAATTTACCCAAGTTATTTTGACTGCCCACCCACTAAGTCGGGACGGTGCATCGCCATAAAAACGCCGCTGGGCGGGATCGCCATGGTATACGCCCCCTGTTTGTAGTGGATCAGAGCCCGTTGTACAGTCCACAATTGGCTACTGAGCGGTTATTGACGGTGGCTGCTGATAGGCTTTCGTGAGTCCCGTCGCTGCGTTCCGTTGAGCTCGAACGACTATAATTACCAGATATATCACCGCCCATGCAGCCGCAGTGATGGATGAACGAGTGGTCGTTGTCGAGATCGGAGACACGAATGGTGTAGCAGTCTATACGCCATCTCATCAGAGAGGGAATTCCCGTCGAACACGCAAGTTCCTTTCTGGTGATTGTGAACCTCGGCTCTATTGGTGCATGGCGCAAGAGTACGCCGAACCATCAATGATTATCGCGAAAGAGCAGTGATGGATGATGGGTGTTGACTTCTGTACATCACCACCATCATTACCACCATTCAGTACTACGAGCTGACGTGTTTCGAAGTGTAAAGAAAGACGTAAGTATGGAAGGAGGTACGTACCATGATGGTATGACCGATGGCCATACTCATTCAATATTGAATGAGTGCCTACTTTTCCGTCGGTGGCTAGAAATGTATCGTTTGTCAGACTCCATTTCGCTATTTCACGGGCAGTGTTTTCCATTTACCAGCGTCTGCTAGCGACGCAGATATCAATGATGGGCTTTCGGTAGATGGCAAGCTGCGATTTTTCTGCTATGCCCGACCGGAGAGAGATGGGTGTTCAGCCTTGCCACCCTGGGTTTGCAGGTGCTCTGGACTGGGTTCATCTTCGATGTGAGTGGGAGTTCGAAGGCGTGTGAGCGGCGTCATGATATTGGACGCTCCGAGTCGGCCCTCGCTGCTAATTTGGTGGGCAATTTCTGTATCGCACGATCAACCCTTCGGGGAACTTGGTATTATTCCTCAACGTCCTCCCGGTTCGCAAATATGCTTAGGCTGAAGCCGGTCCCCCTCTGTTGGCTGCTTATCTCGACGCTCTTGAGCTCGGTGTGCATTTTGGCCTACATCCCGGCCTCACCGACAAATGACACCGCATTTGCGGTTGGTAGAGGGTTGAATCTTACGGATACCTCGCAGTTGGCGATGTCCGAACTCATCCATACGACGCATCGCACCCTGCTCAGCCCAAGACTATCTCTACCCGCCAGTTGGAAAGCCACATTCATGCGGTAGGACCTGGGCAATTTAAAGCTACAGCACACCCATGGATCAACGAAGAAGAAAACACGCACCCATTTTGCCAATACGTTGAACTGAGATTCCGCGACAGGGGGCCCTGATTCACTTCTCCGAAGAGCACGTCAACGAGACTAGCACACCTGCGGGTAAGGACATACGCTCGTAGCTAGTACGACTGATACATTGATAGCTCATCCTTTTCAGCCAATGCACCTTGGATTGCGCTGGTTTCTTGTGATGCTAATGCCACGCACGCTTCAATGGAGACAGACATATTCACGCTTGCAAGAGACAAGGGTGCAAAGGCTGCGGTACGTCAACTAATCTGAGCGTTATTGTCTTCGTCTCTTTATTATTCATCGCTTGATTTCTAGCTGCTATATTCTCTGCGCTCGGAGACATGCGTCATAAACGCTGAGTATTCCAACGGAGTCTTTGCCCACGTCTTGGATGTATTCACTACTCAAGGAAACAGCTCGTCCCAGTGAGTATACCACACAATGCTATCTATATTTATTCTACTGAATCCATTGCTTGAAAGTCTCATCGAGAATCAGTTCTCTATCCAGACGTTCAAGTTCTATGACGCTCAGCAAATGAACGACTCGGCTGTTCTGATCACTGAATCAATCAACTCGAAGATGGCTCGTACGCCGGAATACATTTTCGCTGATCTCATAGCATACAACTCGACCGATCCAGATAGAGATATACCAACACCGAATCCCTCGGTTAATTGGGCTCCTGTGACCACGGTGATATCCACTTCTTGAAATGCGGCGATGTGCGTAGATCATCTGCTGTAGCTGACACAGTCAAGATTTACTTACAATGACCTGACACAGGTTTATCCTGTATGCGATTATTAGCTGGTTTTGATGACTTTCGGATTAGAAGTAGGAGATCTACAGCAATGGCACAAAGTATTAGAGGGTAGATTTAGGAAGAGCCCTGTTGGTTTTTCTTTGATTAAACACTCGTGAATTCTGATGATTTCGTTTAGAACTCACAGGAGAGATCTGGTCAATGGTCTTGATCCCGATGCTAGGAGCCCCTGTTTTCTGCGTCCTATAAGCTTCTCAAAGTCTCGTCTCGTCGCGTACCCCTCGACTACTCTAGTATTCATGGAGTGTTCCCAGTCAAGCATTTCCTGCGAATAGTTATGTATGGCAGCATCCTCTACCCAGCATACGCCCGAACATCGACGGAGAAAGGGCTTTAGAAAGGGGGTACAGGGTACCCCTGAAGGGGCCGGACAACTCGCAAGGCCAGGTACGTACTAGGCTGGAAACAAACCTCTATGTCGAGAGGATATTCCAGCACATAGTCCTAGATAGTGGCCTTCGTTAGAAAAGCACAGTCAAGTCGCGAAGAAGGAGAGATGCCCACGTAGTTGCGATTCAATTATCATTGCCGAGATCGGGGGCACGTACGGCTCTAGGAAGCCTCTGCACAATCTCATCAGCTAACAGAGAAGAACTTCCCGCCGAGCACGCACATGCACTTCCGGCGGATGCTCGACTCGATTGGTACTCGCTTGATGCACCACACATCAGTGGTTATCGTGAATGAGTGGCAATGAATGATGGATGCTTACTCTCTACATCACCACCATTACCACGAACTGACGTGTTTTGAGGTGTGGTCTAATCAACAATATGGAAGGAGGTATTGCAGCGTGCCTGGCTTTCTGTTGGTGGCTGGAATGGATTCTTTGTTAGACTCCATTTCGCTATTATTCGGGCAGTGCTGACCGTCTAGCGTGTGCCAGCGACGCAGATATCAATGATGAGTAGATGGAATTCTAGCAGTGATTTTTTTCATTAATCGCTCGACCGGTAGAGATGGATGTCACTGCAGCCTCGCCCAAGCCACGCCAGTTTCATGCTGAGCTGCAGTTTACCAACACCATGCGTATCCGGTACCCGGCGTACACGCACATGTCATGTATATGGCGTATGTTGAACTTTTTAGCAGAACAACAGCAAGAGAAACTCGATAGTGAATTTGGGAATCAGTTGACATTTGCGACTGAAATACACCGATGCGTGTCCAGGTATTAGCGGGTTATAGTACTCATGACGAGTGCGTGAGGAGGAAGTGAAAGCCGTCTTGGTGCCTCTGTTCCGATTGGGTAAGGCCTGGAGCACCCTTTCTAGCGTGTGCATGCTGGTCGCTCGCTGCCAATTTGGCGGCATTTCCAACTACCACCCTTGCCTTTCCTTCTCCTGCATGCCAATGCAACGCAGGTAACTCCTCTCCTCACTCCTGCGTTGTTTGATATCCTTCCTTGAGGTCTTCGCGGTTCACGACGATGCCCAGGCTGATATCTGTATCCCTCTTTTGGCTCCTTATCTCGACGCTCTCGGCTTTGGTCTCGGTTTTGGCGTACATCCCGGCCTCACCGACAAATGACACGGCACTTGCGGTTCGTGGGGGATTGAATATCACGGATAGTTCGCAGTTGGCATTGTATTGGCAAAATGGGTGTGTGGTTTCTTATGACTGGATGCGCAGTATGACCTGTAACTTTACTCAGGTATGACCATATGAATGTGTCTTTCCAACTGGCGGGTAGAGATAGTCTTGGGCTTAGTAGGGTGCGATTATCTTCCTCATTGGGTCTGCTTGACCTCGATGACGACTGAGTCTCTGTAACAGGGAGCCTTGATTCACTTTTCCGAAGAGCACGTCAACGAGACTACACCTGCGAGTAAGTGAACACAGTCACGGTTAGAATTTTGAGCTCAAGTTCGTATGCTTATACAGCCAGTGCGCCCTGGATCGCGCTAGTCGCCTGCGATGCAAATGCTACCCATGCTTCGATGGAGATTGACATATTCACGCTTGCGAGAGACAAGGGAGCGAAAGCCGCAGTGCGTCACTGATTCCAAAGTTTATCTCTTCATTCTTCCGTTGATCATCAATCCGCTTCTAGTTGCTATACTCTCTTCATTCACAGGCATGCGTCATCAACGCCGAGTATACGAACCAAGGCATTTTCGATCAGGTCTTCGATATATTTGCGACGCAAGGAAACACTTCATCACAGTGAATACACTTTCTCCTCCACACGATCTCGCCTCAGTCTGACTGAATATTCTGTTTGAAGTCTCATCGAGAACCAGTTCTCAATTCAGACGTTCAAGTTCTATGATTCACAGCAAATGAACGACTCGGCTGTTGTGATCACTGAATCAGTCAATTTAAGGGTGGCCCGTACTCCGGAATATGTCTTTTCTGCTCTCATAGCATACAACTCGACCGATCCAGATCGTGATAGCCCAACACCGGATTCCTCGGCTAACCAAACTCCTGCAACCACGGCGACATCCACTTCTACGAGTTTGGCAATGTGCGTCGATCATCCTAATGTTCTGGGACTGATGACTTACAGCTACGTCGCATAGGATCATTCTGTATGCGATTACGGGCTGTGTTTCTGCGTTATTCTGTATTGTCATCATATCAGGCGTGAGTCATCGTTTTTAGTCTTCACATCTCGTCTCAATCATCACTCCCACACAGGCAATACGAGCGATCCGACATCCTGAGAGATATGGGCCGCGCTCAGGCCGTGGATTCGGGGGTTCATACTCTCAGAGCCGTGTACGTGGCCTGACTCGCGCCATGTTGGATACCTTCCCCGTCGTCAAATTCGGGAGTAGTCCAGGGGATACGGTTTCTCACACTGGACCCACTAAGGACGTCGAGGCAGAAGCCTCCTTCGATAGCTCGGGACCTGATGAAGATGCCGCTAGCCCGAAGATCGTGCTAAAAGAGTTGACAAAGGACTACGCCAACAAAGCTGGCAACGTGGACGCTACTGATCCTACTAAAGCAGTAGTTCACCCCTCTCCAGCAAGTAAACCGATTACCCCTGATCCGTCTCCACCATCTCCTCCACCCGTGCCCTCTGAAGAAACGGAACCAGCACCAGCACCGTCTAGCTCGACGATATCGCTTGCTACCTCTAACCGCTTCTTGCAAGCTCCATCAGCTGGTCCTAGTCGTCGACCAAGTACTGCTCCAGCCGGTCCAAACCGCTCCAAGGCTGGACCATCCACATCTCTACGGCGTCTTTCTCAACCCGAAGTTGCTCAGGCGTCCATGGGGCTAGAGACCTGTCCTATCTGCATCGTCGACTTCGAAGAGGGAGACGATCTTCGCGTCCTTCCATGTGAAGGAAAACATCGATTTCACCAACAGTGCGTCGACCCTTGGCTTTTGGAATTGTCCAGCTCTTGTCCAATATGCCGACAAGGTATGTAACGTTTCACTTTTTTCTCTCGCTTGTTATCCTCGTTTATATAAACCAAAATAACACCTGGTGTTTTTTCACAGACTTCCTTGCGCTGGAAACCATCCTGTCCGCCGGTGAATCCAATGACAATAATAATGTGTCCCATCGGCATAGTAGTGCGGACCATCATAGTAACAATGGAAGATTCTCCCGATATCTCCGTTTCGCAAGACGTCGACGCCGAGAAAATGACGAGGAAGATCCAACTGATCCGTATCTTCCTATGGCTGCACATACGTCGATATATTCCCCCACCTAGAACAAGAACAAGAAGTGCTTGCTATTGCTATACCTCCTCCTTTTCCTATCTATCATGAATCATCGGGTTCGCTTTCCGTGGCATCAATATGTACTACTTGACTTGACTTGCAATCTACTGTACTTATGTATTTCTGTAGCTAGCCCTTCTCTTTAATCTTTTTACGTGGTCCGATTGCATGTTATTGCCAACCAGTCGGCGTTTACTAACTCGTAGCCCCCTGGACCATCTGAATATGGACGAAGGTAGGTGTTCGTAATCTTGGAGCTCTTTTCTTCCGTTGACCCAGCCACACAGGTATGTGCTTGTATGTGAATTCATGAAAACATCCTATCCTCTTTCCCTGATTCTTGGGTCCATGCGCTCCACATGTTGGGAATAGCTGCTGGGGGATGTCATTGCATTCCCTCTGTGTCTCCCTGATATGCTGCTTTACACCTGTAAACATTGACCACAGGGTCGTCATCCTATTAGGAGATAATCGTTGCAGGCTGGATAGCCATGATGTGCAAGTCTCCACACTGGTGAGTGTCTTGTATCACTACTCCCTGCTTGGATTTGATGGTTGATCAAGGACTGAGGCAAGGACTGAAGCGATTCTCGTTATCTCTCGAGAGGGTTACCCTGCGTCCTCCTTCTGTCTCGGACGCGATTTAAGCATCGCAGTCCTTCCCATTCAGGCGGATTCATGTGCATTATATTCACATGTCCACCATGGACCATGTAATATACTGACAGGTTCGGTGTCTCTCGATCAAAGGGTTATGCGGGGAGACCCTTGTAGTACTTTGGTTCCACCCATGCCAACAGCGTCATGCGCAATCGCCCATAGGTATATATGGTTCCGACCCAGTTGACATGCCCTGTCCCCGTCAGCTGCGGCCACTCTCTATTCTGTCCCGTCGAATATGCCGTCAGGATTCCCCCTTGAACAAGCTGGTATTGTGTCCATATGGCTCGAGGTGAGAGTTACTTTTTGACCTCTCTATCGGCACTGGATTCTTACGGAAGTTGTCGTTGTCTCGGATCAGGGCCTACTTTATGGTTAGTCTTTGTCTTTCATTGGAGTGACGGGATGGCTCTGACTGACAACATTTCAATGATTGTAGGAGTTTATGCTAGTCTCTTTTTCGAAGCCATGTATCTCATGGTGAAGCAGAGGATGATGATCAAATCAGGTCCTTCCAGAGTAAGAGACCCGTCGTGTTTGCGTCCCCACTGCTCTGATTATCTTCTGAAAAGGTCTTCTTTTGGGGTTGCCTCTTGATGTTTATCGTTGCTACCATACACATTGGTGAGCACCTTTGATTCCATTCTCCTCAAGAATCAAATATTGACGTTGTTGTCAAGCTCTGAACGTTCTCCGACTCCTTCGGGGGTACGTCTTCTTGTCCGGGGAAGTTGGACCAGTGCAATATTTCTTGGATCTCGGACGATGGGAGAATGTCGCCCATGATGCCCTCAATGCCTTCATGACGTGGATTGCGGACGGCTTAATTGTGAGTTGTGGGTTTCTCTGGTTCGCTGCAGTGTCCTCATGTTGCCTGACAGATTTATCGTGCTTTCCTTGTGTGGAACAACAACTTCTATGTTATTATCCTACCCTGTCTTTTACTCATTATGAGCATCAGTGAGCGGGCGTTCTTTTCATATTCCCAACGCTTTCACTGACGGCTTGCGTTGCTCCCGTAGTCGCTAATGCAATCGCTCTCAAAGAATTTACACAAGCCCCCATGGGTACCATCTTCGGACCCTCCCTAAAACACTGGATGAACTCCATTTACGCTCTGGCCTTCGTCCAGAACGTCATGACAACAGGTCTCATTGCGTACCGTATATGGCGACAAGAACGAGAATCCAACCAAGTGGGGATCCACACTTCTGGTTCTCGGTCAAGTCTCATGCCTATCGTGCGGATCGTTATTGAGAGTGCCATGATCTATGTTGTGGAGCTCTTGGTCTTGATCATCCTCTATGCGTTACATCACAATGGTCAATTCGTCGTACAGGAATCCGTCGTGCCCACCGTTGGTAAGTTTTGCGACCTGAAGTCTCGCTTGGATCCTCAGTTGACTGATTATTGCTTAGGAATCGTCTTCACATTGCTGACTATCCGCATCATTATGCGAGCTCAAGTCACTACCAACCCAACTTCCGAAGCCCAAAGTCACGGTATTCGATGGAGGCGACCCACTCAAAATGGTCCCCTCGTCACAACGGAATTCACCACCACCATATCACCCGATGATGTCATTGACATGAAGCCAATGCACAACACGTCCCCGTTCACAGAATCGAAGTATGACGAACACGAAAACAAGCGTCGCAGCCTGATCGTCTGATTCTGATACTCTATCCCAAACATACATAGCGTTCGATTAATCGGAAACTTAGCAAGCAACTAGGATAATAACATGTCTGTAGCTGATACAACTCGGTGATATATCTGCAATTGAAGAATCAAGAGTGACTACGAGCCAAACCTCGCAAGACGTTTCCGCCTGATCTCCTCAGCGTCCAAGACAGGTGTCGGCGTGGGTTGTGAGAGGCTGGCCTCTGAAACAACCGACTCCGTGTCGTCAGTGACCATGGAATCAGTCTCCATTGAGTAGTCACTGGAGTCCGCAGCATGTGGTTCGTGGACTTCAGGGGCTCTTCGTGTTTGAGCGGGTGGGTTGGAGAGCTCAGGGGCCGTCCAACCCGCTGGAACTCCTTCAAGCGATGCCTTGAGGGCAGCTTGCAGTTCAGCGTCTTCGTCATCATATACTCGGGCCCCTGCTCCGTGACTTGTTGAAGGGTAGGTGTTCGGGTGGGTATCGTCTTCCTCGTCTTCTTCCGATCGACCATGACCTTCAGCCCGAGCCATAGCTTCACTCTCGGCAATCGCTTTCCTGAGATTTTCATCATCGTCATCGTCATCATCTCTTCTGGGAGGGCCCTCGGCACCGAAACCCATGCCATCCCACAACTCTCGTTGCGCAAATTCCTGTTGTTCTCGCATACGTTGCAGTCTGACGCGTTGGCGCTCGAAGCTGGCTGCGACGGGGTCCAGATCAGCGTCCCCTGTAGGATGAGGTGGATGGACAGCTTGACCCCATATTGGTGGTGGACGTGACTGAGGCGTCATGGATCCCGAAACTGGAGCGGATGAAGGACCAGAGGGTGGAAGGGGAACGCTTGTGCGAGTGGTAGGTGGCGGTGATGAGGGGATGTTGGCGGTATCGCCATCCATTAAAGAGGCTTGAAGAGCAGCTTGAAGCTCGTAGTCTTCGTCTTCGAATTCTTCGTCCCGTATTGAACTACCCCCAACGGACGCTTGTGTGGATGAGGTCGGCTTTGTTGAGTAAGACCGAGACGAACTGTAGTTGGGAGTTTCCGTAGGCTCTGGAAGCGTAGCAGCAATCTGATCCGCTTCGGTGCGAGGGAGTGCTAGAGGAGCTGATGAATCCACCTGGACTACAGCGAAGACGGAGTATCCTGAGGGACTCGAGATCAAGCTTTGAATGGTAAATAGTCTGGGGAAGGCTCACCATCAGCTTCAGCTTGTTGGAGAAGTAAGCCAAGATACAGCTTGCCTACCCATTCGGGAGATGGCAAAAATGAATTGAGGTTGAACCAGTGACCTTCCCCAGGATCTTCGTCTGGGTGAGTCAGAGCTGGACCAAAACGACGGAGGGTAAACCAATGCTGCTCATAGTTCAAGATGAATGCTAATTGCGTGCTGAGGGACTCGGTTTTAGCCACTGAGAGAGTTGAAAGGAAGGAACAGCTTACTGTGGGCTGTTGTGATATGGCTTCATCTGTTCTGAGCGCCATCGGACAAGACTGCGATAAACTCAGTCAACATCAGGGCAAAGGGACGGTCGCCTCACTTTAAGCCCCACACGGTTGTCAGAGCGTGTTCAAGAACTTGTATAGAGAAGAAACCTATTCGGAGTGTTTAGCGATTGCTTCGTTCATGGCCCCAGACCACATTATGCCACATACCAGTATCATCCATGTTTGCGCTGGTGCTGCCACGAGGATCATCCTGTTCTCGATAACTACTCTCGAGAGCATCCAAATTTCGTGCGATATCTGAGAGATCGGGGGCAGAGAACTAGGAAATGGGCTGAGACAGCTAGAATCCCCAGTATACATACAAACACACATAGTTTCCCTCTAAAATCACATTAATATTGGCAAGGATGAACTTGTAAGCACTGTGCAAGGCTTCCACGCACGTAGTAGCGAATTTAGGGCGTGCTGGGCACATAGCATCGAGCCAGACTGCTGCTTTTCATGATATATGAGAGACGCCAGAGCTTCGAGGCCTGCCATCGCGAAGAAAGGTGGTGGTGGTACGGAAGCAAGAGAGATCGGACGCCACTCTGGCTGAGCAGTGACGCGTTTATCAATTACGCGTCTGCGCGAACACGTGGCTGGCAAACCAGATTGGGCATAGGGATAATTGGACTGGCGCTTACTCCGTCACCTCACACCTTTCTCTGCCTCTTACCTTCACCATCAGGAATGGCCCGCTGCTGGTCTTCAACGGCGCTGCTTTGTGCTCTCTTTCACCTCTACACCGCCCTCATCGTCCTGGCAGCAGACGGGCCATTTGACTGCCACCCCACCGTAGGCTCCGTGAACTACGATCTGTCTGCTCTCAAGGGAGAGCACACTCTGTCTCGGACGCGAGAAACGCCGCCATCGACAATAGACGATGTCGTTGTGTTTGACTTGTGCGGCGAATTGCCCAAGAAAAGTGATGTCCCCGACGCGGATCAGGTGCACATAAACCGTCGCATTCATCGTGTCTATGACAAACCTCGCTGACATCCTACCAGTGTCCGTCCGGCACTCAGGTCTGCCTGACACAGGTCAACAAGAAACCAAACTTGGATGACAGAGTCATTTCCGTAATACCCGTCGTCCAGGTTGCAGCCCTCAACCCAGAGATTTCAGCCCTCTCGTGTCAGTAGTTGCTCTACCCTCTCTCATACCGTTAAGCTGACGCTTCTCTTACTCAGCACCTGCAAAAGGTCTTTCAATAATACTACACGGTGCCGAATACCCCCATGCTACTAATAGCACGCCTACGGCGCAGTCCCTTCAATTGACGCTCCTCTGCGAACCCGGTTCAACAAGTGAACCCAAGTTCGTCTCGTATGACGGAGCGCAGCTCAAGGTTGAATGGAGTGCCCAAGCTGGCTGCGCAGTTAAAGATGATGATCACCAGGGTGACGGTAAAAGCCCTGACGGCGATGATAAGAAGGACGAGGGTAACAATGAGTCAAGTATGGGTAGTGGGATTGGCTGGTTCTTCCTTGTGTTCGTGATTCGTATTTTCTCGATTGAAATACTCACCAATAAATTCCTCAGTCTTCTCCTGGCCTTCTTAGCCTACTTTGTCGTCGGAGCCTATTACAACTACTCTACCTACGGCGCCAGCGGTGCCGATCTCATACCGTGAGTGCTTCCTCCTACTGTGACGTCCCTCTGCTGAGCTGGACTTAACTTTTAGGCATCGAGATTTCTGGAAAGAAGTACCTTACATGCTCAGTGACGTTGTGTCACATCTGTGCACAAGCGTCCGACCCAGACGCAGTAGTCGTGGTGGCTATATATCTGTATAATCATGTCTGTCTTAATCTATATCTTGGTAGGGCATCGTTGCTGTCGCTATGTCATTCACAGCTTTCAATAGACGAATAATAGTATACCAAGAGGTCCCTGGGACATCTGCATGACGAAGGATGACGCGCATTCGACCACGTTCCCAGCGTGTTGCGTAAAGGAACCGAAATAATCGGCTTTCCCCGTCTTACACGGTGGTCCGTGCGTAGCTAATTTCGTTTCTGACTCCCTCCCGTTCTGCCTTTTAGATTTTGTTTTCACGGCGACGAGGCTAAAAAAATGGCGTACGAGTGGTACGTCGTCACTGTAGGGAAGGATGTCGGTGTTTATGACGATTGGCAAGTTCTTCATGCTTCAGTTCTTCTGCTTTGTCAACGACATCGCCTAATGTGCTTGTCTAACTTTTAGGTTGATGGTAGCCCCACTTGTCCAAGTGAAGGGCGCTATATGGAAAGGCTACCATGACGAAGCAGAGGCCCACCGCCGGTATAACGCAGCCAAAGATGCTGGGTATGTCAGAATTATCGGAGCCGGACTGAGCCAAACCATCTCGCGGTCAGCCTCCGCAGCGACAATGCCAAACCACGAATCTGTGCCTATGCCATCACGCAGTCAGACGCTGCCTAACTTCGGATCTGGAAGTTACCTTGGACGAGGCACTCAGACCATGACGCCTCCTCACTCCCCCCGACAAAACCGTACGAGGGACACTGCTCGTCCAGGCAGTACGAGTTCTCCACAGCGTCGAAATGAACCGAGCAGGAGCAGGCGTTCAAATGCCTCTGTACAGTCCCAAAGTCCACGTCACCTTTCACAGATCAATATGCCAATGGGGTCTAATGGGCTCCTTCTGCCTCCTCCACTTATCAGGTCAGACCATAATTACACATCAACGGATGTCGCGAGCACGCACCCTCGGGAATATGAGGGACGCCACGCGTCAAGGGCGTCTGCGCGTCGAGAACGGCAGCTCGATCTTACCACAAGCACATTGCTCCAGCCAGTTTCAGTCCCACGTGTTCCTCGTGGATCCACATACGAGCCAGAATCGATTTCTGCTCCCATCCTTCGCGGGCGAAGTGATTCCTCTGCTTCGTCGGTGTCTGCTGTCACATGCCCAGAGTCGCCGCCATTCTCTTCAGACTCTGATTCGTCTCTTGTGGAACCACTCGATCTAGATGACCCTGCGCCCATTTACCCTTTACCACCTGCAAAGCGTACAGGATATGCACAACTCACCTCAGCCCCAGGCAGAGCCGCTAGATCTCCTTCCCCAAGCCTTGTGCGAAACTTCAGTAACGTGACACTTCGTCCTGATCGACGTGGATCGAGTTCTTCGCCCGTCGCGTCAACATCGAAAAGCGTACCGAGACAGCCCCTTCTTAGCCCACTAAACATGCAGACCGGATTTACATCCACTACATTGCGCTCGCCTAGCGTGATCAGCACCAATTCCTCAAGAAACATGTTCAAGATCGACAAGGCTAACCTTCGCATCTATTCCGTTCATGCCAGCGACTCAGAGGAGTCCGAAGAAGAGCCTGTCCAACCCAGTCCTCGTAGTGCTAAGAGTCCAGCTGAAAGTCCAGCTGAAAGTCCAAGCAGGACCCGACTCAGAATGCATCTAAACAAAGTCAAGGTCAACTGGTCCGAGTCGCCTTCGCATGTGAAGCCTGATGTACATGATGCAAAGTTTGATCCTCGCTCACCTATCCAGCAGGAGACGAGAGTTCCTCAAGACACAACGTAAGCATTTGACGACGTTGTGGGTTTGCGTTTCCTTACATACCGCTGGCATACCAGAGGAAGCATGTTTTCGAGGCCATCTCCTCGTGCATGTACCCCCAAGCAGGTTTCGAGCCCAATTCTCGTCCAATCGTAATTATCTTCCTCTGAATCATTGTCGATTATCAGTATCGCCCAATCGACTGTATTTCCGTTTTCGTATATTTCCCCCCAGCTCCTATGCATCCCCATTTCCCTCTCGTCTATTGTAGGTTACTAGCGACGCGTAGAAGAGTACATTTCTGTAGGTTTAGATGGGGTCTTCCGAAATATTGTAGTATATGTATTTTATTTATGGTTTTATGAATGACGCGTGACGTCTCTTTCGGTCTCTTTCCCACCATCCCTCGCCCTTTCATCATCCCACATATCCACCTACTCAACGTTTCTGTCAAACCACAACATGGACGACTCGTTTGATTCATTTACCATGCCCAGACTTGCCTCGTCGAGCAGACTCATGTCAGAGTCTCCTTTCCTTCGGTCTCATTCTGATACTGGACCAGGCGGAGACGATCTCTCAATATCCGAGTTATCCATCTCAGATCGCGACGAACTCAACATGCCACGTCCATTCAGTCTTCTAGCGCGTTCTGAACGCGCACCGGCCACACCGACGCGCGAAGACGAGTACAATGAGGGCGATAGCCTTGAACAAGGCCACGAGGATGATAACGATGAAGAAGCAGACGAAACCATTGATCAAGAGAAAATCAAGCGGATCATGGAACGTTCAAGGGAGGACAAGTTACGGTCTGATGTGTTCATTCTCAAGAAGCTGAATGCTGCCTTCGCCGCATTCAATGAGGCGCTAGAAGAGGCGGGATTAGCAAATGAGGTGCGTCTCTACACTCAATCCTCAACTTGAAGAGTCGGCTTACTGAAATGTCCGTGCCCCCTGAAAGCGCATAGCTAGCCAGTTAGAAGATACGGATGCCCTACTGAGCCAGTACATGCTTATGCTCTCCAAGTCGGAGGATATTTCCCGCTTGATCTTTGACGAAGAGTGGCAGGGATCAGAAGCCGTAAGTCTACCTTCCATCTATCCTCTAAAAGTGGCAAGCATTTGAGACGTCAATCATTGATACAGGATGAAGCCCTGCTTGAGCAAGAACGAATAGCTGCTGAAGAGCAGGCTCGCAAAGAAGCTCAAGAGCGTGCTCACGCGTTGCAAAAGGAAAAAGAGCGACGGGAGCGTGAGGAACGAGAGGCCATGGAAGCACGGGAGAAATCCAGAATTGAGAATGAACGACAGGCAAAGCTTAGTGCGCGTGGAGGGGTGACGGGGGTTAGAGGGACGCGAGCATCGATGCGGGGAACCAGAGGGGTTACAAGAGGAAGTTCTGTTGGTTCTGGTGAGTTTCATCACATCCTTTACTGGGGTCGTGATGCCGATCATTCTATTCGGGTGGAATTACTTGCTCATGGACAGGCGGTATAGGTTCGAGCACTAGAAGTCGAGCACCTAGCTCAACCTCGCAGAGCGGTACCAAGAGATCGACAATAGGTTCCGGTTCGAGTACATCTGGAATCCCTACACGAGGGTCTGGTGTGCCTCGTCGCGAATATAATCCAACTTAAACCTTCTTCGTTTCCGGTCACGCTCTTTGACTCTCGCATAGATTTGTGGGGTGCTGTGAGATCTTTCGGCGGTGTTATATTGGGTATGTGTGCCTAGATGTGCGATTCGCATGGATAGAGTTATACGTGAGTGGCCACTTACGTTCTCGTGGCGTTGAACGGCCATGCTGTCCGAAAAGTTGTGATGGGTTGAAAGGTCCGCCAGTTTGCTGGTAGGTAACGATGCAATTATAGGTCGACTTGATCAGGTACTCTACCCAGGATCACACATCAAGCATGTCGATGCAATGTCATAAAGCAGGTTCGTGAGTTCGTATATTGTTGGCAACTATTAGGTGATTACTATGGAATGATGATATAGCGGGAGTACATCGTGCAAGTCCGTTACAAGTTGTGATACAAGTCCGATGAGGTTACAAGTCCAAGAAGTCCGTGTGCAGTGTCCATTGTACAAAGCGTGAGTGCAATCATTAGCAGATTTTGGCATTAGTTGTGAAGTCTGGCGTGAATTAGTGCTTGATCGTGAACTTGGGGCTGAAGTTGCCAGAGTCGCCCATGACTGTCAACGCGGATGAGCTTTTTGTGCAAGTCTGTCATAGTATTGTGTACTCACGGACGAGTTGAACTTCGCCGGGAACGTTGGGGACCGTGATCTCATATCTACCAAGGAGGATATCGAAATCAGAGGCGAGAGGGTGGTCTGTGTATATCGTAAGTAAGAGTTCACGATTCGAATATCCGAGCCAACTTACCGACGTCGGTCAGATCATTTTTTCTGACGTAGATGGTCCCAAACTTGTTGGTGATCTGCCTTGGTGGGTTGGAAATATCCCTAAATATCTGTCAGTAACTGGTGCAGGATGCCAAAGGCTACCTGGTCTTACCAGGTGACATTGTGGCGCTGGCCAACTTTCCATACGGTCTCTGCGTTGGGGTAGAGAATGGGAGGTACGTAGACGTCCCTAATCTCGACTGGTGCAGTGTTAGCCACCGAGGTGAATAGGGCGAGGGTGGAGATGGCAGAGGCGAGGATGGCTTTCGTGAAGTACATGGTCGTTATTGTCGTTGGGTAGGAGGTTGTGGAAAATGTGAGGGGTTGTAAGAGCTGAGGGTGCTGAGGGACTGAGAGCGGATTGCAACAGCTTATATATGTTGTCCGAAAGTGTGACGTCGCGCAGGCCGCGAGCTAATATTAATGCCCATAGGGCTATAGACTTCCATGGTTTGGCGTGTTCCGAAGGCTATGGCTATTCCCGATGCAACCCACGGTTACCCACCTGATGCACTGGTTAACCTTGGAGCCGCGTCGAAGAGGCTCTGCCAAATTGGCCAGGCTTTACCAACGGGATTCGCAGGAACATGAACTTTTTTCACCCGTGCGGGCAATGGAAACCGTGCATCGACAAATTTCACAGTCCTTCCGCTCGACTCGTGTTCATCGGCGTCGGCTCGAATACTTATAGCTTTAGGGGCTCTCCTGACGAAATATCCATCATCGGAGGGCTGGGTGGGCCGTTTACCCACAGGTTCGGTTCGTAAGGTCTGAGGAATATACCAGAAAGATATCGTCGCCTGACCACTCGCTGACCACGTAGGATCCTTATCAAGCACACATCATGATGCCTCCATTTCGGAATGTCTCAGGCCTACAACCAGTGCCCGACAGAAGGCCATGAAAACCATGCACCCTCACTCCGAAGAAGTTCCAGAGTTTAGCTCAATGTCTTCCTATCACATCGAAACCTCCAGTTTTCCTTGCCATCGGAGATGAAGCATGGGATATAGAGGGGATCAAAAAGGTTGAAACAAAACTGCGAATAGTCGGCTACCTGGCTCAGACGGTACCAGCCTATGATAGAAGAGTCCATGTACCCGAGTAAAAGAATGAAGTCACATAAACGAGCCGCTGAATGATCCAATGTTGCTCATTAAGTCGATGTCGTCTGAAACCCCCGGTTTCGTACGCCCCTTCAGTCGGCGCTCTTTGCGCTCCGCAGGAGGCAAATAGCGTCTGGGTCGAGGGCCCGCTGGGTGGTCCGTGACAATTTCAACCGACTGCGAGGCAGCCGGGGTCTCGGCTTCAGGCGTAAAGCCAATGACGTCGAATGGGAGGAGAACGACATTGTACTGAAGTGAACAAGGTTAACGGGCGAAAAAGCAAAAATGAGAGGTGAAAAAATCCTAGCGGAAGGATTGAATTACGTACCTCGATTGTGACGAGTGAAAAATCGCTTGAGGGCTGCAACTCCTTCGACAAGTGTATCTCTCCCTCAAACTTCCTCACAGCGCCCCAACTTCCTCTCCCATCGCCGCCACTGCAGGGGAAAGCTTTCCAAACCGCCGACTCCACGTCATCCACCGACGTCTGTATCGGGACTCTCTTGTTCCCTGACGTACGGGATGTAAGAGAAAAAGTAATTTCTCTACGTAACCGTACGTCTATTGCTTGGGAAGAAGCCAGCAGATCGAGAGCTTGTGAATCCAAACTTGTGATGGTGAGGTGACAAGGTATCACTGTACCACGGGTGTACGATAACTGGGAAGAAGCAGGCAAGGGGTAAGTGAGGATGTAACAGATACGTCAAAATGTGAAGAGATAGCATGTCGCCACCGCGGTTCGCAAAAAACTTTGTCTCGCACACTCTGGCAATACGGGCCTTGCGGGCAGGGAAAGAGACTCACGGGATTTGAAAGTGAGAGCTGTCGAAAGAGATTAGGATTTATTACATCCATGGGAGGCGCACGAGGGAAGAGTTGCACTCACCACACATTGTACCTCTGCCGGGCGAGAGTTAAAAACTTTCCCTCGAATCGTAACATGCTCCAGCGTAAGCCACTCTTCATTTGGAGAGTCACTTGGCCCTAATAAAGACGTATTCGAGAGGTAAGCTTGCCGACGCAGTGGCGGTAGACGCTTGGCCACAATTCTGGGAATATGGGCGACCATCGTCCGGATTCTAGAGAATGGACACAACCAGCAACCAATGAGTGTGAGTGATCCATGCCCGACATCGCCAATATTGAAAAGCATACTTGAGATCAGTTCTGAATTTGCCCTTTACTATCCTCATCTCAACGTCGTACTGGATGTTACCGTTTAGGCCCTTTTCCAGAAAAGTATGTGGGAGGTGTGACGCAAGGCAACCTGGGGTAGTGATGCTTCCGCCGGAGGGAAAGGGGAAGCAGAAGGGGAAGGTGTATTCTCCGGGAGTCAGTTTTCCGTCTTTTATCGACGAAACGGACGCCGAGTTGAGCGCGTGGAGAGGGTGCAACCGATCCCAGATTGTATTGGAGACGTCCAGGAAAGTCAGGACGTGGGTCTGCGCTCCTGAACCAGTAAGAAGTTTGCCTCGCACCTATCACACATACAATTAGTAGATACTCTGCTAGGAGGTCCGGAAACGAGCTTACCGCTACTTTGATAGCCTGAACGGACTCTTCTTTTTCCAGATTTAATATGACACTTCCTTGGACGTTGTCTCCTTCTAAAAACAGGGGCTGGCTTTGGGTTGATGTGGCTCTGCTCAGCAGGGTGAAGGTGATCTTCTTGGAGTCGAGGAAAAATTGGTGCGAGATGCGCGCATCTTGACTATCGGTTGCATCGGGGGAGTGTGGGGGAGGTGATACTGCTTGTTCAAAAGACGGGGGGAGGATGCTATGAGGCCGGTAGTTGGGTGGTGGCTCTAGTTGATCGGGGTTCTCGGAGGTTGTATGGCCCATGAGCATGTCCCCGCCCATGTAAGAATGATACGAGGGACATGGTTGTCGGCCAGTTATCGTGAGTTGAGAGTCTGTGGAGAAGCGTAGGTGTGAGCGAGGCATGTTCCGATATTGATGGATATGTTGTGCATCGATGAATTTATAGGATTTGGATCGTTTATTGTCTGTATCTTTGCAAATGGACGAAACGCGAAGTTGTTGGTGTCAAGGGGCGGTTGTGGTTGTGAGCCGCCGGTATGTTTATTGTCTGAGTCTTGGACCCTGCCACACGTTACTGCTTAACTTAAGTAGGAATTCGCCCGGGTCATGCGCCATCGATGCTATGATCTCACACCCGTATCAAAGCTGAATGTGGTCGAAAGGGAAGCACCCATGCCGCGTAACCATTTCTACGCACCAAGCTGGAAACGAAGTCAGCTCTGGGTCACCATTGAAGAAAGGAGGCGTTGGACAGCGTACTGGTTTCATCCTGCTACCTTGATCTGCATCAGCTGAAGAGATGCTGGGTGGATGTACTGGGATGAATCGTATTTAGTTAGCTCACTTCCGTCGAACCAACGACCTTTGTGTTGTGGGGACACAAACTCCGATGGGTGTGCTTTGGGGCTCATAAAGAGGCGTAGCAGCGTTGAGCGTTCCTGAAAAACTCGGCAAACGACCGAAACATTATACTAGCCATTTAGCGAACGGTCAAGAAAAGTGGCAAGCATCGCAACGAAGTGCGGGGAGTGAAGACGAGGTCCGCGGAAGCATGGGTCAGGGCTCGGAGGGGCGTGGGAAATACATGCCTCATCGAGGAGACCATTCACATCCTTCCTCTTCAGCAAAAAAAATGTCTGCACGGAAACGTCAGTATGAAAGTGATTCGGACGATGAATCCGTCGCTGGACCGTCCAGGCTGTCGGACGACGACCAAGACATTGATATCTCCTCTGCTCTGACCAAGTCCAAGGTTCCCCAAAACGATGAACAATTTTCAGACGAAGAAGGCGACAACGACGATGACGCCCTCAACGAGCTGATCTCCAAGTCCATCGCAAAGCGCAACATCAAAAGTGGGACTGAGATGATCAAGAAGGTCAAGGGGAAAGCCAAGATGGTGAAGGGGGAAGTTGGAGGAGGCAGCTTTCAGAGCATGGGTACGTACCATTATAGATGCATATCTCGTCGTACGGAGACCAGAATTCATACAGGCCTGCATCCATCGCTCTTGCGATCTTTGACTTTGCAAGGCTTTCGTATCCCTACCCCAATCCAGCGACTGTCAATCCCGCTCTTACTTTCAAACCCTCCACGAGACTTGGTAGGAATGGCCAGAACTGGCTCAGGAAAATCTTTGGCCTACATGATTCCATTGGTGCAACGACTTGGTGCCCGCCATTCTACCACATTTGGTGCAAGAGCTTTGATTCTCATACCTACGCGAGAGTTGGCGCTGCAGATCCTCAAAGTCGGCAAGGAGCTGACCAGAGGTTGGCATAGTAGCCAGGGAGATCATGCTGGTGATAGCAAGGACACAGACGATGCCAAGAAAGGTCAAAATCTTCGATGGGGGCTCATTGTCGGTGGTGAGGGCTTGGACGAACAGTTTGAGATGATAACAAGCAATCCTGATGTGTAAGTTCATTTTTGTTTCCAATTCAAGCATAGCTCGTGCTGACCACGACCAAAGAATCATCGCGACTCCTGGTCGACTTCTGCATCTCATTGTCGAAATGAATCTTGACTTGAAGTCTGTCCAGTACCTGGTCTTTGACGAAGCTGATCGACTATTCGAGATGGGTTTCGAAACAGCCTTGACAGAAATTATCCAACGCCTTCCAACACATCGGCAAACGCTCCTCTTCTCCGCTACTCTCCCAAAATCCCTCGTAGAATTTGCCAAAGCCGGCTTACAGGATCCTAAGCTCGTGCGTTTGGACGCAGAAAGCAAAATTAGTTCCGATTTGAAAATGGCGTTCTTTTCGGTAAAACAAGCTGAGAAGGACGCATGTCTCATTGCTCTGCTTCGCGATGTGATCAAGGTTCCGCTAGGGAAACCAGAGATGCCAGAAAGGGATGCAGAGGATAAGAAGAAAAAGGGAAAGGCTCCAAGGAAAGATCACGCTACGGCTCCTCACCAGACTCTGATATTCGCCGCCACGAAGCATCACGTCGAGTATCTGACCAATCTCCTTTCTACCGCTGGTTATGCGGTCTCGCACATCTACGGGTCTCTCGATCAAGCCGCCCGTACGCATCAAATGGACTTGTTCCGGCGTGGAATGACCAATATCCTTGTCGTGACGGACGTCGCTGCTCGTGGTATCGACATCCCTGTCCTAGAAAACGTCGTCAACTTTGACTTCCCGCAAGGCGCGCGTGTCTTCGTCCATCGTGTTGGTCGCACGGCGCGTGCAGGCCGGCAAGGATGGGCTTGGTCCTTCGTCACCAACAACGAACTGCCGTATCTCCTGGACCTCCAGCTATTCCTCGGGCGCCCGTTGAAGAGTGAGGTCACGGATGATGGCGACCACGTCTACACGGAGTCTCTTATTCTTGGCACTTTCACTCGAGAGCAGACCGATGAGGATATAGAATACCTTCGGAGCTTGGAGGACATCAATCATTCCTTACCTTCGCTAAGAGAAGTGATGAAACGCGGACATGCGATGTACGAACGGAGTCGGGGCAAGGCCAGTCCGGCTAGCTACAAACGGGCGAAGGAGATGACGAAAGAGAAGAAGTGGATGCTCGCTGGTGCGGAGAGTGGTGTTCACCCTGTTCTTCTTCGAGGGTCCGATGCGCAGGAAAAACGGAAGAGAGAGGACCAGAGGCAGGCTCTGTTACGAGCTGTGAATTCCTTCCAGCCCTCGGAAACTGTGCTAGAGATCGGGACAAAAGGCAATGCAGCTACAGCGGCTCTAATGAAAGATCGCAGGAAGGCACTTGACAAGTCTAGGCAAAGGGCCTTGATTCCAGCACCTATTGCGGTTGGGGGTGATAGCGACGATGAAGACGGCGACGAAGACAAGCCTCGACAGGCCTTGGAGCTCGCTAATGAGGACGAAATAAATGTACAGTTTTCCTGTCTATATGACCTTTTCATTCCCTCTGATGAAAATCCATACTAGTCTGCCTTCAAGCTCGATCAGTCTAGCTACCGTGATAACGAGTTCTACATGTCGCATTACCAAAAAGACGCGACGACAGAAAAAGGGTAAGTCAGTTTTCTCATTTTATGGCTGCCCATGTCCTCACGTTTCACGAAATAGGTACTCTCTGACGGACGGCGCTTCATTCGTCGAGCAGGCCCGAGGAGCCACGTTTGATCTCACAGGCGACGAGGGAGTTGCAGATCGCAAGCGTAGACAGCTCACTTGGGACAAGAAGAAAAAGAAATTCATCAAAGGCGATGGTGTCGGCGCTGACAACGTCAAGCTCGTCAAAACCGAAAGTGGCACCAAGCTCCCTGCGACATATCGGAGCGGTCGCTTCGATGAGTGGAAAGCCAAGGCTCGCGTTGACATTCCGAGAGTTGGGGAGGCTGAGAATGATGCTACCTCGAATCGTTTCATGGGACGGGGGAACAAACGGTTCAAACATAACAAGACCGTCGAAGCGAAGCCTCTCGACAAACTCAGCAAGGACTATGATCGGAAAGTTCGACAGATCAAGAAGAAACAAGAGAAATCTGTTGGTGACTCAGAGGCGTCTCCCACGAAGAAAGGCAACAAGAGATTCGGTGCCCGGTCGCAAGGCAAATCGATGGGTAGAGTCAAGACGGAACTCAAGACTGTCGATCAGATACGCAAGCACAGAAAAATCGCCGACAACAAAAGGTCTAAAAACTCTAGGCCAAGTAAACGAGGCAGACGATAAACCGCCTGCTTCGTTTGTTTATATCGTTTATATCTTCTTTGCTATTCAATGTTGTGTAGAGGTTACTTACTCTTGCGGTAAAAGTCATGATGCATCGGAGTACTCCCATTTCGCACCACTGCCTGGTATAGTCTTACTCTCGGGGTCTTCGAGGAGATCAACACCAACACTGCGTAATGCATTAACGCACCACTCGGGATAGCCGTTGTCTCCGAAGTAGGCTTTGAAGAAGGTTTTGAGGTATTGGGGGAATGTGCCGGCGATGATTGCGTCTCTTGTACGGCCCATGACCTGAGCTTGGAAGACAATGTTGTGTTGAGTCAGGGCTAGAAGGTGTAGTTCAGAGGGATCCTACGGAGAAGTTGCGTGAAGGACAGACCGTGAGCAGCAGCAGTTTCTAATGTAACAATGTGATGCAGCATCGCGCGTGAGGTACCACTCGTGCACGTTGGACACGGACAGTTTTCATCGATGACGCTCATATCTTTGCTATGCTTTTGGAGCTCTGTCGTTGAAGGTTAGCTTGGTAGAAGTGATCTGAAAAGAAGATGGATGACTGACTGAGATTGAGTGGGCCATTGAACGTAAGAGCCACGCCGAAGCGGGCAGTCCGGGTTGGAAAGACACAGTCGGCCTGAAAGAGAACCTTTGGTTAGAAAGGTGTGTCATTGACGTAGGTAGAGAAAAGTGTACCATATCGACACCAAGGGCGACACAAACGAGGAGATCTAATTGGATTGAGAGCGCGAAGATGAATGAGCATTGAGGATGGGGAACTAACCTTCGGCAAAACCTATACCCATGGAATACCTTGGGCCTACGAGGACAATTGTAGACTCGGCAAGGCGCAGAAGCAAAGAACTCACGGTCCTCAGGCAGTTTATCCGCACATTGCTTGATACTATACGAAGGCAGTTATTTCCCTCTATTCGATGAGCAAACACAGTTCAAGCATACATGCGCCAAAACACATCTAAACGCCGAAGTTCAGCACGAATTGGTAAGGAGTATGACGCGACTAACCTTTTTCTTCGCCACCACTAAGGCCACCGATCGCGTAGCCGGCGACACCATCGCGTCGTTTTATCATTTCGTCGAGGCAGCGGTCTCTAAGGTCCGTGTCAAGACCACCCTGCACAATAGCGAACAGATTCTGGGTGGCTTCTCGTCCGGACCGTCGGTGTTGGGCAATGCACCGATCAAGCCACCGAACGGACCGCTCCATGGCTTCGCCAACACGAGGCCCAACAGTCAAACTGGACACTAGTAGATGCAATGAGATATGGTAAAAAGCTTGTAGTCGAAGAAGGATAACTGACCAACATCATCCAGTTGCATGATGATGTCTGCCCCAATCGAGTGCTGGATTGATATGCTTTCTTCTGGCTGGCCTGGGATCGTGGTTACATGAATTAAAGAAGAGGAAGCGTTAACTTACGGTTAACATCGTGGGTTCTCCGTTGAAAGGACTTTCGAAGAGTGCGCCTTCTTCGGTGATTTTGGTGAACTTGCTCAAGGAAACAAGTTGAAATCCGCCACTGTCCTGAAACTCGAGCATGGGAGGCGCGTTAAATTAAGCTTTTGACGAGGCTGCATACCGTCAGAAGATTTCTGGTCCATCCTTGAAATTTATGAGCACCCCCCGCTTCATCCAGGACCTTGATTCCTGGACGAAGGTTCAAGTGGTAGGTATTGTTGAGCATAAGTGTGACACCGAGAGCTTCGACCTGCTGGGCTGTAAGGCCCTTGATGGCCGCCTGAGTCGCTACAGGCATGAAAGTTGGCAGCATTGTGACTCCATCTAGACAATATCAACGAGATCGCGTCGTGAACTGGAGTTTACGGTGTTTCGGAGGAAAATGAAGTGGCTTACGAGGCAACTTCATCCTGGCCACACGGGCCTTCGTGGTATTGCATTTAGCAATTATTTCGAATTCCATGGCGGCGGTGACACCGAGGATACGACGGAAAGCTTGGATTGCCTGGGCCAGTTTGTTGAAGTCATGTACATTGCAGAGCCCCTGACTTACGGAGGTTTGACATTTGTTCTTGCTTTATTCCGGGGCTATTGGCCCCCGTCGACTTGGTGTTTGACGGCGACACGACCACGACTGACTTCTCCGTGAACCTCATGCGCGATGCACCTCTCCGTGCTCATCCCAACTTCGCTTGCTCTCTTATCCACAACGCATGCATTCTATCTGCCAGGCGCTGCTCCTCACAATTACCGAGAGGGAGACTCGGTTAACCTCCTGGTAAATGCCTTGACACCAATGCTACTGGGAAATGATGATGCAAAACTGGTAAGTCGTGATACTCGTATTCTCGATGTACCTTACTCAGACGAATCAAAATTGCGTAGAAATCTCTCATAAATTGTATGTCCCTATCGCAAGTGTACGAACACCGAGCACACCGAAAGCTTACCACAGTTCGCATTCCAAGACGACTACTATAATCCTCGTTTTCACTTCTGTCAACCTCCAGAAGGCCCAAAGAAGCAGCCTGAGTCACTGGGATCCATACTGTTTGGCGACCGTATATTCAACTCTCCATATGAGGTGCGTTCACACACGCGTCAGCATCCCATACATATCATGACGTTTCTTTCCAAGATCTCTATGCTTGAGAACAACACCCAGTGCCGGACACTATGTACCGTGGAGGACATCCCCCCTGAAGACGCGAAATTCATCAATGACCGCATAAAGGAGGATTATGCCTTAAATTGGCTCGTAGACGGCCTACCTGCGGCTGAAATGAAAATAGATGTCCGGACGGGTGATATGTTCTTCGATATGGGATTTAACCTTGGGAACAACGAGGAGGAGCTGAAGGATACGCCTGCATTGAACAACCACTATGACATCGTTCTGAGGTTAGGGTTTTTGACAACTTTGGTACTCGTATGCTTACGCATGCTCCAACAGATATCATAGGCCGACACCAGATACATACCGCGTTGTTGGTGTCCTTGTGTGGCCCACGAGGTGAGATGATTGATCTTAACTCCTCAACCTGCCCTGAAAACTTCACACTAGTATCGGAGGTCCCCAAGATGGCCCCGCAACTTGCCAGGCAAACAAAGACTTACCCCTCATCCTAGGCGAAGACAGACCACAAACGATTCGATACACATACCGAGTGACTTGGAATGTGCGCTTGCCCGTTCAATAATTTGGCCAGCTAACGTAACGATATTGTATAGGAATCTGATACACCGTGGGTCAGTTTTGTCCTTGCTCTGTGTCCTTTCTCCTCTGAACTGTGGTACTAAAACCACATTGCGTAGGCTACGCGCTGGGATAACTACCTTCAAATCTTCGATCCCCGTATTCATTGGTTCAGCTTGATCAACTCCCTCGTTATCGTCGTCTTCCTTTGTGTCATGGTCTCCATGATCCTCTACCGAAGTGTTTCGAGAGATGTACGCTTGATTGACTATCCGGCCTCTTTCTCAACCCTGACCTCTCTTCTATTAGATTTCACGTTACAATGCCATCGATGCTAGCGTAAGTACCACGCCCGCCTGGTTTGCATGGGGATTAACTTTCTTGCCATCTAGGAAGACGTACAAGAAGACTGGGGCTGGAAACTCGTTCATGGCGAAGTTTTCCGCACACCTTCGAACCCACTCGTCTTGTCCATCATGGTCGGCAATGGCGCACAAATATGTTCGATGGTCGTCGTAACCCTCGGTAAGCTTGATAGCATTGGGTCTCCCTCCGACACCCTACATCCCTAATCGTTTCTTCGTAGGTTTCGCTCTCCTTGGATTCCTCTCACCATCGAACCGTGGCTCGCTGGCAACTGTCATGATGATTTGTTGGTCTTTCTTCGGATGGTGCGTTATTTTTTTTTTGCCGCCTCTTACCATCCTCATCGTATAATTAGTGTTGGGGGATATTTCTCGAGTCGTGTGTACGCTTCAATGGGAGGCACGGAACGTCGCAAGAATGCTTTCATGACCGCGACTCTGTTGCCTACGTACGTTGCCTTCATCCTTTGTTGACCACGAAACTCACGCTTCTCCTAGTGTTGTGTTTATCATCGTCTTCCTCTTGAATCTGTTCCTCATTACGGCGGGTTCCTCCGGAGCAGTTCCCTTTGGTAAGTCTGGGCAATGCTCCAGTCGTTCGCAGCAAAGCTGGAACATTTATATTTAACAGGCACCATGCTTCTCATCGTCTTGCTCTGGTTCGGAATTTCTGCACCGCTCTCCGCCATTGGGGCTTACGTTGGGACGAAGCACGGCGTGAGCAAACCAATTCTCATACCTTATGAGCCCGATTCCTGACTCTATCTCTAGGCTGTTCGCCACCCCGTACGAGTCAACCCTATTCCTCGACAAATTCCTCCGACTCCCAAATATCTCAAACCATGGGTACGCCATTTGTCCGTGGAAGTCTCTCAGTTTACTCACCCTCCCGTAGGCCGCTACTTTATTGAGCGGTATCCTGCCGTTCGGTTAGCTGTCTGTTTCGTGTCGCCTCAGAGAGTGTGCTAACCAGTCTCCTTAGGTGCTGCGTTCGTCGAGCTCTACTTCGTCCTTTCAAGCCTCTTCGCTTCACGCGCCTACTACGCATTTGGATTTTTGGCACTGACCGCTGGTGTGGTTGCACTCACGACAGCCACTGTGACGATCCTCTTTACATACTTTCTGCTTTGCGCTGAAGACTACCGGTAAGATGACATCGTAAAGTGTCAATATGTCGTCAGCTCACAGTTAGATAGGTGGCATTGGCGTGCTTTCTTGACTGGTGGTGGAAGTGCCTTTTGGCTTCTCGCTTACGGTCTATTTTACTGGGCTTCGAGGCTGTCGCTGGACTCGCTGTCTAGTGTTATCCTCTACCTCGGCTACCTCCTACTTTTGGTTTTGCTCGACTTCCTTGTGACAGGTGTGTGCAGACCCTTCGATGTCCTTACTACCCACTGATGTACTCTTCAGGTGCCATCGGGTTCCTGGCGTCGTACTGGGCTGTTAGAAAACTATATGGTGCTATACGTATCGACTGAGACTGAATGGACTTGATACGTACCCTAGTAGACCTATAGACCACAACAAAAAATGCTTTGGAGGCCCCTAAGAGCTGATCGTCATCGGGCCGGCTGATGCCGGGTAACTTGAGCGTGCACTGCGATGCTTGTGAGGGCATGGCAGAGAACATGCAAACTTCGTCCTCGACGCGTCAAACTCCTTCATACTCGCGCCCCCGTCATTGACGAGCTGAAGTCTCGAGGCTTGCTCGCAGATGCTACAAAGTACGTGGATCCAGCGTCTTCATATTTGACCATAACTTCATCTCCTGCTATGACAGAGTCAATGACCTCTCCAAATCGCTGGAAAAGAGCCCTCAAGTTATCTACTCTGGAATAGACCCCACTGCAGATACTTTGCATGCTGGACACTTGCTTCCGCTGATGTGCTTGCTGCATTTCCAGCTTCGAGGACACCGAATAATACCCTTGGTGAGGCTTAGCCAGGTTCTTTCGAAATATATGGCTGAACAGAGTTCTGGTAGATTGGTGGTGCAACGGGACTCATAGGTGACCCCTCTGGAAGGAACTCCGAGAGGGCTCTTGCAGTCAAGCAAGAAGTCGAAGATAATGTCAAGTCTTTGGCTTCCGGTGTAAACAAATTCTTCGCCTCGGCCAAGACTTTCGCGTCGAAGCGCGGCTATGATGTCGAGAATTGGCGTCCTATTGAAGTGAAGAACAACCTGGACTGGTATTCGGGCGTGTCGATGCTGGATTTCTTACGGGATGTGGGAGTACACGCTCGGGTTAATGCAATGATAAACAGAGAAAGGTGCAGTCCACTTACATGTTTACTCGAGGCCGACTCATCATTCTGCACAGCGTCCAAGCACGCTTAAATTCACAGCAAGGTATCTCCTTCACGGAATTCACCTACCAACTTCTCCAGGCCTACGACTTCTACCATCTCTATCAAAAGGAACAATGCACATTGCAGATAGGCGGGTCTGATCAATGGGGTAATATCGTCGCTGGCCTGGATATGATACAAAAGCTACGACCTCCTGTGAAGGAAGAAACCACGAAGGCCCCCGAGGCTTTCGGATTGACTACTCCCCTTTTGACGACTGCCTCTGGCCAGAAGTTTGGGAAGAGTGCGGGTAATGCTATCTGGCTTGATCCTAGTAAAACGCCCGCGTACGACCTCTTCCAGGTAAGTCTTGTCCGTGTTATGTTTAGGACCGCTAAATATGAACGTCCTTCAGTTCTTCTACAGGACAGCAGACGCAGACGTCGAGAAATACTTGAGATTCTTTACACTCCACCCCCCTGGAAGAATTGAGTATATTATGACCGAACACAAGGTTACTACTTGCTGCAATTCTCGATTCATTGCAATGTTGATGTATTGTTTAGACTCAACCCGAACTCCGCAGGGCTCAGTCAATCCTGGCCTTGGAAGTCACTGAGTTGGTCCACGGCAGTGAGCATTCACACCTTGCTGGCTCGTCTCCGTCTCACCGCCTCCTTAGTAAATGGTGTCTCCAACGCCCTCAACATCTCCAAACTATTGTACTCGGACAAACGGCGAACACTCAGATGTGAAGAAGTCTTGGACGCTATGAAGGGTGACCCTAGGCTGCATATGGTTGACCGCATGGAATTCACACAAAAAACGGTTGTTAAACTTGCAACGGAGTATGGCCTTTTCGAGTCAGGCTGTAAGTCCTTTACACGACCCCCTCTATCCACTGTACTGACTGACAAACTTCTCAAAGCAAAAGCCAGGGCGGTCTGTAGCGCAAAGGGCCTGTATGTTAACAATACCTTATGGGACGATCCTCGTTCCAAGATGGGCCTCTCCGAGTTGATCGACGAACGACTTGTAGTTTTGCGCGCTGGAAAAAATAAACACATAGTACTTGTGGCCAGAGAATAAGTCCTTTCTATTCCCTTGCACTTAGGTCGACGTATATTTATTGCACTAGATTTTGGGTAATACTAATGCGATTCGCTTGCTCCACTCTCATACCATCCCTGCCCCATCGAATTCGTCTTCCCGTTTTCTTCTCCAACGACTAGGAAACCACCATTGCTCCTTGAACCCGTAGCGTGGATTTGGAAGCATGATGATAAATATCGTGATGAGCGTTAGAAGAACCGCAGTAACGACGTAGATCCCTAGGTGGGCATGGGACCCTTCGGCAATCTCAGAGACGTTCATACCAAATGCAGACTGAACAGTGGAAGAAGAATGTTGAGAACGACCGTTGAGATGCCTTAACGGAAAAAGGACGTACGGCAGCAAAGGAGGCAGGGAGGTATATCATGGTAAGGTAGGAGATTTGCTTCATCACCGAACTATCATGGAGGGTGGTGACTGTCATTTCTTGCATGCGATGGCTGTCGGCAAGGTTTAATGTTGCGAAAGCCTGGATTACACAGGTTATTTTTGTAAATGCCCTACCGGTCGAGGGTTACACTTACCAGGCTCATGACGTTCCCCAACCTCTTGTCATGCATAGTTCGGCCAACCTGGAGGCGTTCAACCTCCGAGAGAAGAGTGTTACACTCTTTGGTCATCAGTGTATAGCTCGCTTCACGTTCATCGGAAGAGGCGAGTGACTGAAGAGCTGGATTGGGGGTGTCGAGGAGGAACTGGACAGATTTACGGAAGTCATCGAGCAAAGATGAATAATGCAGTAGAGCTGCTCTGATAATATAAAGTTCCTGGGTGAGGTCAGTATCAGAGTGAATTACTCTAGCTTCCTGTGGGAGGTGAGTCTGTTGTAGGTACCTAAATTTCATGAGGCTCACCAGCCAGCAGATGTGTCTATACAGTGTCTGTAATGCCTCGTCCCATGCGTACAAAGCATGCCATAGTATGGCCAAGAGGACAAAGGTAGGATCGGGGGACTGACGGAAGATTTTCTGCCAGTAAACACTCCTGCCTGCATGGAATAACCTTCCATGTAATTGGCGGCTAGTCGTAGTGCGCCATTGAGCAGGCGCATGATAAGATACCAGCGTGGTGTTTTGACAATCTCGAAACAGGTGGATCGACATGATGTCGGAAATGAGGACTTTCTTCACTAAATTAACCATCAACGTCGGTGACTCTGGCAGAAGATATGTATTTTTACCAGAACGAAGGAGCAGGGGTGCTTTAGTGTCGATGACATGCTCAACTACGTGATATGGTTAGAGTTACCACACAGAAGCAGCGGTAATTTGACCAAAAACCTTTGAGGGGAGGTGCATCGCTAAGTCGTCGACGGCCAGGTATGATAGATGAGGGCTCCACTGGAGCGTCAATGCTTCGCATGAATATAAGTGTGATTGTGATGTCTGTCCATTCGTTTGTCAAATCATAATGAGGGCCTCAGACCTGATAAACCCACGATCGCTCTTTCCAGGACGGGGATCTTCTTGGAAACGAGTAGGAATCCAATTCAGAGACGAGAAAAAGAAGAACGGTTCGATGTTGTACCTGCATCGTGACAGTTTCGTCGTAAGACTCTTCCGACAATGATCCCATGATGAAGTTGAACATGAACCTACCTCGTCCCGAGCATCTGGAGGACGGGGCCGGAAAGGTTTTCTACAAAAAGTGCTCGAAGGCGAAGTTGATTGGGCCGCTACAGTGCTTAGAGGGTAAGAGCTATGGATCACAATAATCATCGACGGCAAACTCAACGGGTTGTATCATCTGCTGCCAAAGGCTAGCCTTCTTTTCTTCCTCGTTTGGGACTGTATGGGGCTCGCCAGAGGAGAATACTCCATCAGTAGATACATCCAAGACGCGGATAGCACAAACCGACTGGAATTTCTCTTCAAGAGCCCCGGCGATACCACTTCTCCGTAGCTGGTTGGGCTTCCAATTAGGGAAAAGCGATTGCGGATAGTTTTGATAGGTATCAGGAGGATGGTTGGAATCGTAGTGCGGTAGTTCTGCGGTCGGTGGAGTGGTAGTCATTAGTGTAGCCATTTTCGCGTCGTCATCGTATTCGGAGTCCGAGTCGAGGTCCATCCAAGGCCAAGGTCCTGCAGGAGCAGCGTGCCTGCGTGCAGGCGACGGAACTCTAGAAGGGGGCGAAGCTTCTTCGGGTGGTATGTTGGTTAGTGCGTAGACCATTTGTTTGAGGTTCAGCAGCTCAAAGTATACACGGCTGGAGATATATATGTTCAACGGCCATCAGCTAGTGGAGCACTTGCTTGGGACGACGCGTGCACTAATTGAATGTAACAGAGTATCCACGGGCGTTAATCTGTGGAGATGTTGGGTGAAAATCCACAGATATGTGCGGCATGGATCAAGCAACGTTGAAAGATGGAGCTACTATACAAAGGTCTCGTTCATTCCTGCAAGAATTTCTTCACCGCATCTTGAACGAATTCGTCGTCTTTGGGATTCGCACCATTTCCCGCTGTGAATGGGTAAGGATACAATGCCGTTGAAAAACTAGGCAAGCTCACCAAAATGTCCCCAAATCGACGGGATGATCAAAAGACGGGCGTTCTTCATCTTCGACACCTCGAACTCATTGTCCTCCGGCTATGTCGGATTTGGAGTGAGACTCGGTGAATAATGAGGAGTTGAATCCTACCGTGAAATATAGATCAGTCTTCGAGGGCATGATCAAGCCAGAAGCCTTGATCGCTCCAAGACACTGTTCAAAGGCACCTCCATCACGAACAAGAGATACATCACCAGTCTGCCAGGTGTTCAAAAGGGTCAAAAGATCGTTAGCGTCCCAATTCTTGGAGAATCCTTGTTCCCATTGTTCTTTGAGGAATGACTCTAGATCAGGGTATCTGATTCAAGTTGTAGCCCTCGACAGTGACAACGCATGACGGTGGCTTTACCAACCTTCCCTCGTGTAAGTACAACTGCTCTCTGAACCACTACGAATGATGAGTTGGGACTTATATGTGGCTATTTGGTGGACTCACCGTTTGTCCATACGCCCACGCACTATAAGCGCGACCAAAAGCGCGAATGCCGCGATAAGGAGGAGATGTATAGTGACCATCATTAAAGTCCTTTGATGCCACTAGCGCAGCCTTCGGTCCCTCAAGGAAGCTAAACGTTGAAGCGATTCAATTCTGTCAATTCTTCCGAGGGTACATTGGAGACATCACCATTTGTTGTGTGGACTAGTCCTCGCAGAACCACAGATAGAAACGAACCTGAGAGCGGAGTGAGCAGTGTTATCCCCATGTAAGCCTTAAAATAGATAATAACTTGTCTACGAAGTCAGGGAATACCACAGGCCAGTAGTAAGCCTGCAAACAGAAGATCAGACAAGTGAACGCTGAAGTGAATATCATCTCACCTGCTGACCACCCATTGAAAAGCCGATAGCGCAATGGATATGAGAGATACCAAGCTTCTGAGTAAGCACGGCATGTTGTGCTCGACTAGCCGCAGCGTCAAGGAGATAATATGGGAACCTGAGCCAAGCGAAGATACGCACATGTTGTCCTCGTAAGAAACCGCTGGAAAGTACGGTCCATTGTAGGGAACGGGCTACATTGAAAGCTGAGTTCATGGAAGGTGTCTTAGTAAGTGGAGAGCGACAAACAGTGTTGGAGGGAGAAGAAGACTACAGCAGAGAAGGTCAACTGGGTTCGTGGTTGTCAGACTCGAGGTAGAGTGCGAACCTCTCCGTTTGCGAAGAGTGCAAATGTCACGATGAAGTACGTCCTCGGGTCAAGACACTATTCGAGCAGCAAGATCAGCCAGAGGCTACCTAACGATTTGTTTCGAAGAGCGCACTTTTCCTTCACCAATCATCCACGATTGACCTAGCAATTAACGTTGTGGTTAAATCGCGAAATTCGCGCATCAGATAACAAACTTACTGTTTAGTTTCGCGCCGTAGCAAGTCGGAAAGACAATACAAGGATTCCTTGGATCACCGTAGGTCCTGTAAGCAGTCACTGCATCTGGTAAGACGCCACCTCCAGTGAGGCGGAGACGACCATGGTGAAAATACTGCGTCTCAGGCTCTGCTTGCGCCATAGTCATGGTCCACTATCAAGCTTTCCCGGACGTTGAGACGATGTAGATCGAACCACATTGCATTGGGAACAGAAACCCTAAATAATCGTACAAGACTCGCACAGGTGTGTGGTAGTGGAAAGGAAGTAAGCAAGTGCCCATTGCCAAATCGAGGGAAGAGACACAAAGGAGATAGGAGCCTCCTGCTCATTCTTTGAGGAATTCGCTGACTTCGCGGTGGATGAATGCATCGTCCTTCTCGTTGTATCCGAATCCCGCTGCAATATGCACTTCAGTAAGCCAGCATCATACTCGGAAATTAACCCACCGAAATGTCCCCACACAGAATCGATCACGGCCAACCTCGAATTTGTGAGGATGGAAACCTCGATTTCGTTATCCTCAGGCTGAAATATATGAGCCTTGAGAAACGGATATCCCAGTCGTTGATCTTTCCGTACCGTAAAGTATAGGTCTGTCTTTGAAGGCATGATCAAGCCCTTTGCCTTGATGGATTTGAGCGTGGC